>ML283325.1:15587-32517 GCA_005239495.1 Nicotiana undulata | reverse complement strand
ACATCCTACGAACTTGTTCAAGCTTTTAAATCATCAAAATATCATTAAAAACACGTAATTAAACCTCAAAACTCTTAGAAATTTCTTAAACTTCATAAACTTCTAAATTTCCCATTTTTAATCCGAATCACGTCATTTCAAGTCCGTTTTACACCAAATTTCACAGATAAGTCACATAACATATAATAAACCTGTTTCGGGCTCCGGAACCATAATACGGGCCCGACAACACGGTTTTCACATAATTATTCATTTTCAAAATCCTTTATATTTTTCAGAAAATAATTTTCTTTAAAAATTCTTTTCTCGGGCTTGGGACCTCGGAATTCAATTCCGAGCATATGCCCGCGTCGCATATTTTCCTACGGACCCTCCGGAACCGTCTAATCACGGGTCCGGGTCCGCTTACCAGAAATGTTGACCAAAGTCAACTATATTCATTCATTAATTATCAAAACTCATTTTCCTCAACTTTTCACATAATAGCTTCCCGGCTACACGCCCGGGCTGTGCACGCATAACGAGATGAGACTAATGGAGGCTCTCGGAGCCTCGGAACACAGATACAACTTAAACTATGTAAGATGACCTTTTGTGTCATCACAGTTTCATACCCATGGGGTATTAAATCGTTCAATCAGGTTATGTCACGACCCGAAATCCCACCTTTCAGGTCGTGACTGCGTCTAACGTTGAACGTGCTAGACAAGCCAACGTACACAACACCTTGGCATTTTTAAAACAACTTAACAGTAATAAATCAATTTTCTTTCAAACCTTTACGGAAATAACCAGAACCACTTCAAAAGTTTTACAGCAGAGATGTAATAATACTCCGAAAATTGCATAATGAAATGGTAAAGATAACAACATCGCAAAATCCCAAAACCGGGGTGTCACAACCTCACGGACTGTCTATAAGAATACTAAATACAAGTTTGAAAGGAAATACAATACTGTCTTTAGAACGGAGGAGAAATAAGACAATAGGATACTAATAGCAGGAGAGACTCCAGGGCCCAAGAACGCCAGTGGTATACTTTGAAGCTCGATGTAGACTGAAGGTGACTCCCTCAAAGCGGTCCACGAAGTCCGCAAGCGGGATCTGAACAACATAGAGAAGTGCAGTGTAGTATCAGTACAACCAACCCCATGTACTGAGTAAGTGCCGAGCCTAACCTCGGCCGAAGTAGTGACGAGGCTAGACTTAGTAAATAACGTTCACCTGTCCTATTCTACTATACAAAATACAAATAACAAAGCAAGGAAGAATAATAGTCATATACGGGGAACATGCGCAGATAAAGGGAAAAACAATAAGATAGAGCAGTTAATTAACATCAAGTAAGAAAGAAACAATCTACCAGAAACTGATAAGGTATGAATGACATGTCTGAATGATAACAATGGCACGGCATCACCCTGCGTGCTTTTACTCTCTTCCTCACCAATGCAATGTATGTTGTAATCAATGTAATCATGGCATGATATTAACCTTCGTGATTTCAATAAATGTAAACATGGCAGGGCATCGCCCTTCGTGCTTTAACTCTCTTCCTCACCAATGCAATGTATGTTGTAATCAATGTAATCATGGCATGATATTAACCTTCGTGATTTCAATAAATGTAAACCTGGCAGGGCATCGCCCTTCGTGCTTTAACTCTCTTCCTCACCAATGCAATGTATGTTGTAATCAATGTAATCATGGCACGGCATCAACCTTCGTGCTTTTAATAAATGTAAACATGGCACGGCAATACCCTTCGTGCTTTTACTCTCTTCCTCACTATGCATGACATGATGTAATCAATGTAAAAACATGACACGGCATCACCCTTCGTGATTTACACTCTTCCTCACCAATGCAAGACAATGTGTATGGTAAGGAATGCAGTATGATGGGAAAAATACAGTTCAAATCACCCGGCAAGGGGAAAATATCAGTCAATATCTCAATAAATGCCCGACAAAGGTCTCAGCTATAACCAAACAACTCAATATATATACTGCATACTTGGATCCTCAATTGAACCAACATTTCATAATCTCTACAACCAGTACATCAACCACAATCAACTTCTTAAGTAGAGGCAATTACATAGTATGATGAACAATGAAGAAATAACTGAATTTTTATCAAAAATAGACTCACGAGCATGCTTGACTCACAATGTATAGGTACTCGTCACCTCACCTATACATTGAACATGATAAAAAAATAACACATAACATACAATACTTAATCCCTCACCAAAGTTAGGCAAGACACTTACCTCGGTCCAAAGTATAGCAATCAACCTTCTAAGACCGTCTTTCCATTATAATACGACTCCGAAACAACGATATCTAGGCATGATTAATTCAATAATATCAATAAAGACTCAATAACACAATCCCATAGCCTAGATATTCAATTTCTAGCATTCTTCCAAAAAATACCAAAATTCGACCCCGGGCCCGCTTGGTCCAAACTCGAGGTTCAGACCAAAACCCGATCACCCATAACCCCACGAGTTCAAATATATGATTTGTTTCAAGATCCGACCCCAAATTGAGCTTGAATCACCCAAATTTCCCAAAAACCTAACTCTATCCAAAACCCCTAATTTCTACTTGATTTTATGATTTTAGGCCTAGATTTCTAGTGATTATGGAAATAAAATGGGAGAAATCGATGTTAGGAAGCTTACCCAAGAGGCTATGGAGGAAGAATTGGTTTAAGGCTCGTCAATGGGGGTTGGGGATGGAGGAGAAGACTGAAATTTAGAAATTCCCGTATAAGGTTCTGTTTTTGGTATTTAAAATGACTGAACGATTTTGTGCTCTGCGATCGCAGAAGAACAGTTGCGATCGCAGAAGAGAACCTGCTGATAACCCTACACGATCGCAGAAAATCCTACGCGATCGCAGAACCTATGGCCCCCACCCTATGCGATCGCAACACCCCACACGCGACCGCACTGACCAAATCACCCCAGACCCCTGGACCACCCAGTACCCTATGCGATCGCAGAGCATACATTGTGATCGCATAGAACATCAGTGACCCCCTCTCAGCCTTACTCTATGTGATCGCAGAGCTACTAATGCGATCGCACTGAACAAATTGACAGACACCAGCAAATCAGTCAAACACCAGATTTTTCATGACTTTTACACCCCGTTAGCTACCCGAAACTTCGGGTCTAAAAACCAAAAATACACACGACTCCCAACACATCCTATGGACTTATTCAAGCATTTAAAGCATCAAAATATCATCAAATTAATCGAATTAAACCTAAAAACTCTAAGAATTTTCTTAAAACTTCATAAAGCTTAATTTTTCCAATTTTGATCCGAAACACGTCATTCCAAGTCCGTTTTACACCAAATTTCAGAGATAAGTCACATAACATATAATAAACCTGTTTTGGGCTCCGAAACCATAATACGGGCTCGGTAAAACGGTTTTCACATAATTATTCATTTTCAAAATCTTTTATTATTTTCAGAAAACAATTTTCTTTAAAAATTCAATTCTCGGACTTGGGACCTCGGAATTCGATTACGGGCATACGCCCAAGTACCATATTTTCCTATGGATCCTCCGGGACTGTCAAATCACGGGTCCGGGTCCGTTTACCAAAAATGTTGACCAAGGTCAACTTTATTCATTTAATTATCATAAAATTCCATTTTCATCAAATTTCAACATAAAGACTTCCGCGCTACACGCCCGGGCTGCGCACACATATCGAGGTGAGATTAACGGAGGATTTCGAGGCCTCGGAACACAAATTTAGCTGAATTTACTTAGGATGACCTTTTGGGTCATCACAATCTCCACCTCTAAAACAAACGTTTGTCCTCGAACGGACATAGAAAAGTACCTGAGTCTGAGAAAAGATGGGGATAACGACTCCTCATATCGGACTCGGACTCCCAAGTAGCTGCCTCGGCAGGCTGACCCCTCCACTGAACACGGACTGAAGGATAACTCTTCGACCTCAACTTGCGAACCTGCATATCTAATATAGCTACCGGCTCCTCCTCATAAGTCAGATCCTTGTCTAACTGGACACCGCTGAAGTCAAGAACATGAGATGGATCTGCAATATACCTCCAGAGCATAGATGCGTGAAACACTGAATGCACGGCCGATAAATGCGGTGGCAAGGAAAGTTTGTAACCACCTCTCCTACCTTGTCCAATGTCTCAAATGGACCAATATACCTAGGGCTCAACTTTCCCTTCTTTCCGAATCTCATCACGCCTTTCATAGGCGACACTCGAAGGAACACCTGGTCTCCTACCATGAAAGCCAAATCTCGAACTCTACGATCTGCATAACTCTTTTGCCTGGACTAAGCTGTACGAAGCCTATCCTGAATAATCTTCACCTTATCCAAGGCATTCTGGACTAACTCAGAACCCAATAATCTAGCCTCTCTGGGCTCAAACCATCCGACTGTAGATCGACACCGCCTACCATACAACGCTTCATACGTAGCCATCTGAATACTCGACTGATAACTGTTGTTGTAGGCAAACTCTGCTAAAGGCAAGAACTGATCCCATGATCCATCAAAATCAATAACACAAGCTCGCAACATATCCTCCAAAATCAAAATAGTACGCTCGGACTGTCCGTCCGTCTGAGGATGAAATGATGTGCTCAACTCAATCTGTGTGCCCAACTCTCGCTGAAATACTCTCTAGAAATTGGAGGTGAACTAAGTACCTCGGTCTGATATAATGGATAGGGGCACACCATGAAATCACAATATCCTTCTTCATTCTACGCCATCAATAATGCTTCCGCAAGTCCTGGTACATCTTCGCGGCACCGGGATGAATGGAATACCGGGAACTATGGGCCTCCTGCAATATCAACTCATGAATGTCATCAACATCGGGTACACAAATATGACCCTGCAATCTCAAAACTCCCTCAGCATCTACTATGACCTGCTTGGCACGTCTGTGCCGAACCGCATCTCTAAGAGCACACAAATGACGATCATCATACTACCTGGCGCGAATACAATCATACAACGAAGAACGAGTGACGGCATGGGCCAAAACACTCCCACCCTCAGAAACCTCCAACCTAACAAATCAATTGGCTAACGCCTGAACATCCAAAGCCAAAGGTCGCTCTCCAACTGATAAATAGGCCAAGCTACCCATACTGACTGATTTCCAACTCAAAGCATCGGCCACCATATTGGCCTTTCCCGGGTGATAGAGAATAGTAATATCATAATCCTTCAGCAACTCTAACCACCTCCTCTGCCTCATATTCAACTCCTTTTGCTTAAACAAGTATTTCAAACTCTTGTGATCAGTGAATACCTCACACGGTACCCCATACAAATAGTGCCTCCAAATCTTCAAGGCATGAACAATAGCTACAAGCTCCAAATCATGGACTGGATAGTTCTTCTCGTGGATCTTGAACTGACGAGATGCGTAGTCTATAACCTTGCCCTCCAGCATCAATACCGCACCAAGTCCAACCTGTGAAGCATCACAATACACGGTATACGAACCTGAACCTGTGGGCAATACCAACACTGGTATTGTGGTCAATTTTGTCTTGAGCCTCTGAAAGCTCGCTTCACACTCCTCAGACCATCTGAACTGAACACTCTTCTGCATCAACTTTGTCATAGGGGCTGCTATAGATGAAAACCCCTCCACGAACCGGCGATAATAGCCTGTGAGGCCCAAGAAACTCCGAATATATGTGGCTGAAGTGGGCCTAGGCCAATCTCTGACTGCTGAAACTGTCTTCGGATCCACCTGAATGCCCTCTGCCGATACAACGTGGCCTAAGAATGCCACAGAACTCAACCAGAACTCACACTTAGAAAACTTGGCATACAACTGCCTATCCCTCAGAGTCTGGAGGACGACTCTAAGGTGCTGCTCGTGCTCCTCTCGGCTGCGAGAGTATATCAAAATATCATCAATGAAAACAATAACGAACGAGTCCAAATAAGGCCTGAATACCCGGTTCATCAACTCTATAAAAGCAGCGGGGGCATTAGTCAACCCAAACGATATGACCAAAAACTCATAATTCCTATAACGAGTGCGAAAATTCGTCTTAGGCACATCAGACGCCCTGATCCTCAACTGATGGTAACCAGATCTCAAATCTATCTTAGAGAATACCGTAGAACCCTGAAGCTGATCAAATAAGTCGTCAATCCTCGGCAAGGGATACTTGTTCTTGATATTAACCTTATTCAACTGCCGGTAGTCAATACACATCCTCATTGAGCTGTCTTTCTTCTTCAGGAACAATACCGGAGCACCCCAAGGAGAAACACTAGGCCTGATGAAGCCTTTATCCAACAAATCCTGTAATTGTTCCTTTAATTCCTTCAACTCTGGCGGAGCCATACGATACGTGGGAATAGAAATGGGCTGAGCGCCCTCAGCTAACTCAATACAAAAATCAATATCCCTGTCGGGTGGCATACCCGGCAGGTCAGCAGGGAATACCTCTGGAAACTCACGAACCACGGGCACGGACTCTATAGAAGGAACCTCAGCACTAGAATCACGAACATAGGCCAAATAGGCCAAACAGCCCTTCTCGACCATGCACCGAGCCTTCTTATAAGAAATAACTCTACCAGAAGAGTGACTAGGAGTCCCTCTCCACTCTAAACGAGGTACTCCTGGAATGGCTAAGGTCACTTTCTTGGCATGAGAGTCCAAGATAGCATGATAGGGGGATAACCAGTCCATCCCCAATATAACATCAAAGTCAACCATATCAAGAAGCAAAAGATCAACCTGAGTCTCCAGACAACCAATGAATACTACACAAGCACGGTAGACTCGATCTACCACTGTAGAATCACCCACCGGTGTAGACACATGTACAACAGTACTCAAAGAATCACGGGGCATACTCAGATAAGGGGCAAAATATGAAGACACATAGGAGAATGTAGAACCCGGATCAAATAACACCGAAGCCTCTCGGCTGCAAACTGAAACCGTACCTGTAATAACTGCATCAGAAGCCTCAGCATCAGGACGAGCAGGAAAAACATAACACTGGGGTTGAGCCCCTCCAATCTGAACATCCTTAGGTCTACCTGCTGCAACCTGGCCTCTACCCCTCGTGGCCTGAGCTCCACCTATATGAACATGACCACTACCTATGGCACCACGGCCACCACCTCTAGCTGGCTGAGGAGGCAAGGGTGAACCTGCTACGGGAACCAAGGCATGGGAACTCTGCTGCTGGGGTCCACTCAAAGCTCGAGGGAAAAATCTGGCAAGGTGCCCCGGCATACAAAAAGTATAACAAGATCTCGGCTGCTGCAACTGTGGACTCGGAAACTGGCCCTAACGACCCTGATAACCTCCCTGAAAACACTAGAGTGGTTGTGCACTGATAAATGTTGGCGGTGCACTAACATGAGCTGGCGGTGCACGAGGAGATACCTAGAGTGCTGACTGAAAAGGTCGGGGTGGATTACCCCTACTGAAAGAATCCCTGCCTCCAGATGAGGCTCCACTGAATCTATCAAAATGACGGGGCCTCTTGTCAGCCCCCCTACCACCTCCCTGTGACAAAATCATCTCAATCCTCCTGGCCACATCGGCCGCATCCTGGAATGAAATATGAGTACTCGACTCCCTGGCCATCTGGAGTCGTATAGGCTGGGCTAATCCCTCAATGAACCTCTGAACTCTCTCCCGATCAGCGGGGACTATCATCATTACATGCTTGGCTAGAGCGATGAACCTGGTCTCGTACTGGGTAACAGACATAGATCCCTGCTGAAGGCGCTCAAACTGCCTCCTAAGATCCTCTCGCTGAGTAATGGGAAGGAACTTCCCCAAAAATGCCTATGTGAACTGATCCCAAGTCAAGGATGCAGACCCAGCTGGACTGGCTAAGAAGTAGTCCCTCCACCAAGTCTTGGTTGCGCCAGATAGTCGAAAAGTAGCGAAGTCAACTCCATTGGACTCTAATATTCCCATGTTCCGAAGAACCTCATGACAGCTGTCCAAGTAATCCTGTGGATCCTCTGACGGTGCACCAGTAAAAGTAGTAGTGAATAACCTGGTGAATCTGTCCAGTCTCCATAGAGCATCTGCTGACATAGTTGCACCCTCGGCTGCCGGTGCCACAATACCCGGCTGAGCTGCTCCAACTGTCTGAGGTCCTGGAGTCTGAAACTGAGCGGCAACCTGCTCTGGGGTATGAATAACAGGAGTCTGGGTCCCTCTCCCATCCTGAGATCCAGCTGGGAAGTAGGAAGAAGACCGGCCTGAGTCACACTCTCCATAAGTCCTACCAAACGGACTAGAGCGTCCTGAAGCACTGGGGTAGCAATGAACCCCTCCGGGACTTGCGTTGGTCCAACTGGGATGGCCGGAATTGGGACCTCCTCGTCAGACTCGACCTGAGGGTCCTCCACTGGGGCTGCTGCTCTAGGCTGAGCCCGGCCCCGGCCCCCGGCCTCTAACACGGCCTCGTCCTCGATCCCGACCCCTAATAGGAGCTGTAGCTGGAGTGTCGGGCTGCTGAGCGGAACCAAGGGAAGCACGCGTCCTCACCATATGCGAGAGAGTAGAATGGAAACCCAATCAGTACTCAGAATTCATATCGCACGACAGAGATGAAGAAATGTGGAGTTATCCTAACTTTGCAGCCTCTGGGGGATAAATACAGACGTCTCCGTACCGATCCCTCAAACTCTACCAATATTGTCCGTGAGTTGTGAGACCCAAGCAACCTAGAGCTCTGATACCAACTTTTCATGGCCCGAAATCCCACCTTTCAGGCTGTGACTGCGTCTAACGTTGAACCCGCTAGACAAGCCAACGTACACAACACCTTAACATTTTTAAAACAACTTAATAGTAATAAAGAAATTTTCTTTCAAACCTTTACGGAAATAACCAGAACCACTTCAAAAGTTTTACAGCAGAGATGTAATAATACTCCAAAAATTGCATAATGAAATGGTAAAGATAACAACAGTGCAAAATCCCAAAACCGGGGTGTCAGAACCTCACAGACTGTCTATAAGAATACTAAATACAAGTCTGAAAGGAAATACAATATTGTCTTTAGAACGGAGGAGAAATAAGACAATAGGATACTAATAGCAGGAGAGACTCCAGGGCCCATAAACGCCAGTGGTATACCTTGAAGCTCGATGTGGACTGAAGGTGACTCCCTCAAAGCGGTCCACGGGGTCCGCAAGCGGGATCTGGACAACATAGAGAAGTGCAGTGTAGTATCAGTACAACCGACCCCATGTACTGAGTAAGTGCCGAGCCTAACCTCGGCCGAAGTAGTGACGAGGCTAGACTTAGCAAATAACGTTCACCTGTCCTATTCTACAACACAAAATACAGATAACAAAGCAAGGAAGAATAACAGTCATATACGGGGAACGGGAGCAGATAAAGGGAAAAACAATAAGATAGAGCAGTTAATTAACATCAAGTAAGAAAGAAACAATTTACCGAAAATTGATATGGTATGAATGACATATCTGAATGATAACAATGGCACAGCTTCACCCTTCGTGCTTTTACTCTCTTCCTCACCAATGCAATGTATGTTGTAATCAATGTAATCATGGCACGGCATCACCCTTCGTGCTTTTACTCTCTTCCTCACCAATGAAATGTATGTTGTAATCAATGTAATCATGGCACGGCATCAACCTTCGTGCTTTCAATAAATGTAAACATGGCACGACATCACCCTTCGTGCTTTTACTCTCTTCCTCACTATGCATGACATGATGTAATCAATGTAAAAACATGGCACGACATCACCCTTCGTGCTTTACACTCTTCCTCACCAATGCAAGACAATGTGTATGGTAAGGAATGCAGCATAGTGGGAAAAATACAGTTCAAATCACCCGGCAAGGGGAAAATATCAGTCAATATCTCAATAAATGCCCGACAAGGGTCTCAACTATAACCAAACAACTCAATATATATACTATATACTTGGATCCTCAATTGAACCAACATTTCATAATCTCTACAACCAGTACATCAACCACAATCAACTTCTTAAGTAGAGGAAATTACATAGTATGATGAACAATGAAGAAATAACTGAATTTTTATCAAAAATAAACTCACGGGCATGCTTGACTCACAATGTATAGGTACTCGTCACCTCACCTATACATTGAACATAATAAACACATAACACATAACATACAATACTTAATCCCTCACCAAAGTTAGGCAAGACACTTACCTCGGTCCAAAGTATAACAATCAACCCTCTAAGACCGTCTTTTCTTTATAATCCGACTACGAAACAACGATATCTAGGCATGATTAGTTCGATAATATGAATAAAGACTCAATAACACAATCCCATAGCCTAGATATTCAATTTCTAGCATTCTTCCAAAAATACCAAAATTTGACCCCTAGCCCGCTTGGTCCAAACTCGATGTTCGGGCCAAAACCCAATCACCCATAACCCCACGAGTTCAAATATATGATTTGTTTCAAGATCCGACCCCAAATTGAGGTTGAATCACTCAACTTTCCCAGAAACCTAACTCTATCCAAAACTCCTAATTTCTACTTGATTTTATGATTTTAGGCCTAGATTTCTAGTGATTATGGAAGTAAAATGGGAGAAATCGATGTTAGGAAGCTTACCTAAGAGGCTACGGAGGAAGAATTGGTTTAACGCTCGTCAATGGGGGTTGGGGATGGAGGAGAAGACTGAAATTTAGAAATTCCCGTATAAGGTTCTGTTTTTGGTATTTTAAAATGACTGAACGATTTTGTGCTCTGCGATCGCAGAAGAACAATTGCGATTGTAGAAGAGGACCTGGTGATAACCCTACGCAATCAGAAAGTCCTACGCGATGGCAGAACCTATGGCCCCCACCCTATGCGATCGCAGCACCCCACACGCGACCGCACTGACCAAATCACCCCAGACCTCTAGACCACCCAGTACCCTATGCGATCGCAGAACATACATTGCGATCGCATAGAACATCGGTGACCCCCTCCCAGCCTTATTCTATGCGATCGAAGAGCTACTAATGCGATCGCACTGAACAAATTAACAGACACCAGAAAATCAGTTAAACACCAGATATTTCATGACTTTTACACCCCGTTAGCTACCTAAAACTCACATGAGCCCTCGGGTCTTAAAACCAAAAACACACACGACTCCCAACACATCCTACAGACTTATTCAAGCATTTAAATCATCAAAATATCATCAAATTCATCGAATTAAACCTCAAAACTCTGAGAATTTTCTTAAAACGTCATAAAGCTTAATTTTTCCAATTTTGATCCGAAACACGCAATTCCAAGTCCGTTTTACACCAAACTTCACAGATAAGTCACATAACATATAATAAACTTGTTCCGGGCTTCGGAACCATAATACGGTCCCGGTACATGGTTTTCACATAATTATTCATTTTCAAAATCTTTTATTATTTTTAGAAAACAATTTTCTTTAAAAAGTCATTTCTCGAGCTTGGGACCTCGGAATTCGATTCCGGGCATACGCCCAAGTCCCATATTTTCCTACGGAACCTCCGGGACCGTCAAATCACGGGTATGGGTCCGTTTACCAAAAACGTTGACCAAGGTCAACTTTATTCATTTAATTATCATAAAATTCTATTTTCATTAAATTTCAACATAAAGACTTCCGAGCTACACGCCCGAGATGCGCACGTATATCGAGGTGAGATTAACGGAGGATTTTGTGGCCTCGGAACATAAATTTAGCTAAATTTACTTAGGATGACATTTTGGATCATCACAGGTTATGGAATCTGGTAGGCACCGGCTAAATCCCAATGTACATTCTTATCTCATACGGGGATGCTCATTAACATTGCAAGTATGGCTTTATGAGTGTTGCTCGACCGTCAGCACTGATCTTGCTACGAGGTGTTCTGACTCAATACCTCGCATATTAAGATGGTTAGCTACCAAGGGGCAGATTTGGTTAGCTGCCTTTGAAGAGAAGATGATAAAGCCTGAGTGGATTAAGGTAAAGTTTTTCATTCTTTTATCATTCTACCTTTGCCTTCATAATATCTACACTTACTCCATATTTTCTGCCTTAACCGAACTAACTATTTTTTTTTCCTCATTCAGTTCACAAGCATGAGTGAATCTGGAGAAGAGATTGGAGTGCTTACTTTGCCAATCAAAATTGAGTATGAAGATCAAGAAGGTGAACAATCATATGAGGTTCCCAATGTTGATCCTCCAACATTGGAACCCAAACAAACAGGTTTTCAAGAGTACAAGGACTCTGTGGCTAAGAAGATCGGAAAGTTAAAAAAGGGAATTGAGCAGGTAATATTATGAACTATAATATATTTACATAATAGCTACAATTCATCGACATTTCATAAAAACCTATTTAATATATACAAATTTTTTCATTCTGACATATTTCTATCTATAATTGCACATGTTTATTAATTTATGTTAGGACACATTATAAAATCAACAACTTACTATATTCTTAAATTGTAGGTTGATGGAAATCTAGAGGATTTTAGGAAGGCTGTATTTGTGGAACTCCATGGCCTTCGAATGTTTATAGATGATTCTGTGAATACTGTTTTGAATTTGATAAACATGAGAAATGATAGGGATGAGGCAAAGGTAAGAGTTGATATATATTTATATACCAAAACAAATTATGACATATGAAACAATATACTCAAACTAACATAAATTATTTAGTTTGCTGGTAGTTCAACCAAAAACAATGACCAACAAAAAGGAGTGAACAACCAGCAATTTCAGTTCAATATTGGTGAACAAGTGCATGCCAGAACTAGTGTCACGACCCGCATCCGGGTTGTGATGGCGCCTGTCATGGAACCAGGCTAGCCAACCGTTACAACAATACTCAATTCATTTACTAGAGAAATTTACTCATTTTTGGCTCAACTCATAGAAATACGGAAGTTTTTAATCAGTTAAAAACATTCTAACAGAAGAAATAAGCTCCAACAATCAATCTAGGATCTGGAGTCACGCAGTCATGAGCTACTAACATCAATACAACTGAGAAATAATACTGAAGTTTTAAGTTTCCAATTTCTAATACAGGAGGAAAAATAAGGAAAAGAGGGACGGGACAGCGAACGCCAGCTGCTACCTCGTCGGCTCTGAGAGATAAGCTGCTATCACCGATCCGCGTCAAATCTCGGTGCACCTGGATCTGCACACACAGTGTGCAGGTAAGTAATGAAAACAACCTACGGTCTGAGGAGGCAGCGACGAACTCAACCTCCGTAAATAACAATTCGAATAATGAATATTTCAGAAATTAACCGAGAATATCAGTGACAATCATGTTATGTAAATGACCCTAGAACTTAGTCAAATCCGTGAATAACAAATAAATGCCATGTATGTAACATGCAACTCTCACAGGTGGTCCTCTCGGTACACATAATTGGCCATTGGCCCAGGGAAATCCATCCCGTAACATGTACGACGTGGTTACTCAGTCACTAAGTACCAAGGGAGCAGGCCAATTCAGCCTTTTGGAGAAATCCATCTCCGGGATATCATACTCATCCATAATCTGTACCAGGGAAATCCATCCCTCCATATCTCATAAACAGTATCTGTGCCAGGGAAATCCATCCATCTATATCTCATATCTCGGACAAATCCATGTCCAGGGAAATCCATCCCTCAATATCTCATATCTCGGAGGCTATATATATATCAAGCCCACGAAGGGTATATCATCTCAACATTCGGCTCTAGGCCCATACTCAGTCAGAATTACCAGTCTCCTCACAACACTCTTATTATGTAAACAGCCCATACGATGGCAATGCATGATAAATAAATGATTTCTGAGACTGAAATAAGAATACATGTATAATAACAGGACTGAGTATGCACAAGTAAAGTTCGCAATAGAAACAACAGTAGCGGACCCGTTCCGGTCTCCACATACAGACATAAAGTCTTATCATTTATACTTGTTATGTTTCTTCTAGTTTCTACGCATTAATAGCCTTCACAGTACCGATATCATGACGGAACAACAGTTAAACCGTGCCTGGGGATAAGTCGGGACACAACAAATCAACCAACACTCATATGCCCGTCACTTGGTGAGTGTATCATAGTAACTATCATCAATTAGCATGTACATTGGGGTTTTGAAACCATATCCCTTATCATGCCGATCCGACCTACTACCAAGATGTCCTATTTACCCAAGTTTCTTCTGACTTACCTTCGAATTGATACC
Organism: Nicotiana undulata; assembly: GCA_005239495.1. Taxonomy (NCBI): domain Eukaryota; kingdom Viridiplantae; phylum Streptophyta; class Magnoliopsida; order Solanales; family Solanaceae; genus Nicotiana; species Nicotiana undulata. The sequence continues at coordinate 18,233 of ML283325.1, read as the reverse complement.
TCTTCTTGCCATGATACTGCAATTCTCAATCCCGACTCACCGCACGAAACCCGATCATAAAAATATACCGTCTAAGGCTCATAAGCCGCTGAATACTCCCTCAATTAACCACAAATGCACCACATTAGAAATACTTACCCTGAAGAGACTTCCTGCGAATTTAAAGTCATTCCCTTCACTTTCCTGATACTGATGGATAGAATCCATGATAATGCAAATACACCACAAGCCTTGACACCTTCCCCGTAAATCTCAGTTCTAGCCCTTCTCACACCTTGAAGATCCTCGATCTGTACATATAACCTTGAATCCGTTTGAACCATCCTCGAATGCCATTTACTCTAAGCAATTTCAATTACACTAACCAAGTAAACAGAACGACCTGACCCCGCTTGCAATCCACATACTAGGAAAGAAATCCACACCCTTGAAGCAACAAGCACACTCATACATTGCACGTTCTACACTTGCCAGTACAACTCCATCATTCAATGAATTCCACTATTCGTGAAGTACATTACAACTTTTATCGAAGAAATTTCCATCACTCAAGTCATTCCCAGACCCCACCTCTGTAGGTCATAACTGATTCACCAACATACCTCGAACCGAAACCAATACAACACATAATCGTGTAATCAACTTATCATTAGCGGACTCCCCCACTTGGCTCAAAGAAAAAGATCAAGACAAACAATAACTCACTATGCCCACACATTATCAGTGCCACCATACTGTGGTGAGGTTCAACTAAATCCTCCATAAGCCCATATGACCCAAACCATCTAACCCTCAACTCGTATGCAAATCTTGCATTCACCATTTTAATGATCATGCCAACTCCCACAAGCGAGCTAAACGCAATTTACAACATACATCATTTACTGGTAGAAAAGAACTTTCTACAGATAAACATAAGGGTCACACACCTCAAGACAACCCGCAGGAGATACCCCTACCTGCTTAATCTCTAAACATTATCTCCCTATACACTTCCGAAAATCATAGCCATCACGCAATTACTATACCTTCCTACATTAGAACACAACCACTGCCTGTCCCCAAGACATCACATTTATCAGTATAAGAACCTGAAGCTGATGGCAATACTAACATTGGGGCTGTGGTCAAGGAATTCTTAAGCTTCTGGAAGCTCTACTCACACTCGTCTGACCACATAGGTACCTTCACTGGACACCACGTGTCCCAAGAATTCCACTGAACTGAGCCAACAATTCACATTTGGAGAACTTCGCACAAAGCTTCTCCTCCCTATATCCTTGTGATACCATCATCAAATGCCGAGTATTCTATCCCTGGCTATGAGAGTACGACAGGATGCCATCAATAAATACAATAACAAAGGAGTTATAATACGGCTGAATACACCGGCAATCAAATACATAAATGCTACTGGAGCATTGGTCAGCTCAAAAGACATCATCGGGATCTCAGAACATAACAAGAAAACCCACTTCACTCCACAACTAACTACATGAGAGATCCTTCACTACTCATAACTCGAGCACATATTATAACTCAATACAGAAGGAAAATAATCAATGGTTCTTGCCATATCTCCCGCCAATTCATTTTGTCACAATCAAACAACCTGAACACATCTAATTGTCAAGCACACTCACCACATAGTCATCTAGTCATAAGGTTTCATCATTAAGGACAACACGGACATATAAGTCCCCCAACACATGTGCTCGCACAAATGAAATCTCAGTACTCAAGCCACATACAAAATCCGGCCTCAAGTCCTTCCGACTGGCCCATTATTAACATGTTAAAACTCACATCTCACCCATGGAAATCACAAGCCGCCGACGCACAGCTGATACCAAGCGCTCGTGTGCGCATTCGAATACATGAAAGGAATTCAAAGAGTTACGCTTNTCCGGGTTGTGATGGCGCCTGTCGTGGAACCAGGCTAGCCAACCGTTACAACAATACTCAATTCATTTACTAGAGAAATTTACTCATTTTTGGCTCAACTCATAGAAATACGGAAGTTTTTAATCAGTTAAAAACATTCTAACAGAAGAAATAAGCTCCAACAATCAATCTAGGATCTGGAGTCACGCATTCATGAGCTACTAACATCAATACAACTGAGAAATAATACTGAAGTTTTAAGTTTCCAATTTCTAATACAGGTGGAAAAATAAGGAAAAGAGGGATGGGACAGCGAACGCTAACTGCTACCTCGTTGGCTCTGAGAGATAAGCTGCTATCACTGATCCGCGTCAAATCTCGGTGCACCTGGATCTGCACACAGAGTGTGCAGGTAAGTAACGAAAACAACCTACGGCTGATGAGGTAGCGACGAACTCAACCTCCGTAAATAACGATTCGAATAATGAATGTTTCAGAAATAACCGAGAATATCAGTGACAATCATGTTATATAAATGACCCCTAGAACTTAGTCACAATCCGTGAATAACAAATAAATGCCATGTATGTAGCATGCAACTCTCACAAGTGGTCCTCTCGGTACTCATAATTGGCCATTGGCCCAGGGAAATCCATCCCGTAACATGTACGACGTGGTGACTCAGTCACTAAGTACCGAGGGACAGGCCAATTCAGCCTTTCGGAGAAATCCATCTCCGGGATATCATACTCATCCATAATC
>ML283325.1:0-14979 GCA_005239495.1 Nicotiana undulata | reverse complement strand
TCATATCTCGGACAAATCCATGTCCAGGGAAATCCATCCCTCAATATCTCATATCTCGTACAAATCCATGTCCAGGGAAATCCATGCCTCAATAACTGTGCTCTCACTGGGGGTGTAAAGACTCTGGAGGGGCCGCCAATGATATGGCCCAAGCACTATATATATATATCAAGCCCACGAAGGGTATATCATCTCAACATTCGGCTCTAGGCCCATACTCAGTCAGAATTACCAGTCTCCTCACAACACTCCCACTATGTAAACAGCCCATACGATGGCAATGCATGATAAATAAATGATTTCTGAGATTGAAATAAGAATACATGTATAATAATAGGACGGAGTATGCACAAGTAAAGTTCTCAATAGAAACAACAGTAACGGACCCGTTCCGGTCTCCACATACAGACATGAAGTCTTATCATTTATACTTGTTATGTTTCTTCTAGTTTCTACGCATTAATAGCCTTCACAATACCGATATCATGGTGGAACAACAGTTAAACCGTGCCTGGGGATAAGCCGGGCCACAACAAATCAACCAACACTCATATGCCCGTCACTTGGCGAGTGTATCATAGTAACTATCATCAATTAGCATGTACATTGGGGTTTTGAACCCCTCAGTTCCAAGGTTGAAGCCGTTACTTACCTCGAAACCGGCTCAACTCTACTCCGCCGGGCCCTTTCCTCGAGAATCGGCCTCCAAATGCTCCAAATCTATCAATAATCAATTACATAGCGTCACAATGTGCTAAAGAACAATCCCCAAATCAAAATTTAGCGAAAATACCAAAAATCCCGAATTCGGTCAAAACCCGGCCCTCGGGCCCACGTCTCGAAAGTCAGAAATTTTCACAACACTAGGTTCCTTGTCCTTTCCCGAGTCTAACCATACCAAGAACACGAAAATCGGACCTCAAATGGTCCTCCAATTCCCCCATTCTTCTTCTCTTAAACCCAAGCCCTAACCACCATTTTTCTACTATTTTTACCAAAGATTTCAACCTAAAATCGTTCTTAATGCACAATATAACGAGTTTTGAGTCCAAGAAACTTACCTCCTTGAAGAAACAACGAAATCCCTCTTCAAAACCCCTTCAAAACCTCCAACCCGTGTGTAAAAATGGTGAAAGAAGACTAATTTCACGAAGGCTACCTTTTATAGTTCTACCCAGGCATTTCCGCAACGGCGGTGTTTTTCTCGCACCTGCGACTCCGCAGGTGCGACCTTTCAACCGCACCTGCGGAAACCACTTAAGTTGCCCAGCCCCCGCACCTGCGACATTTTTCCCGCGGCTGGGACATCGCAGGTGCGGACCTCAATCCGCCCTTGCGACCTCTTTCGCACCTGCGGCCTTTTTATCGCAATAGCGGGCCCGCAGGGGCGACATATTGACTGCACCAACGGTCCTTCACTTAACACCTAGAGCCCGCGCTTGCGACCCCATCTCCCGCACCTGCGACCTCGCAGGTGCGATCTTCCTTCCGCCCCAGCGACAAAACCTCGCACCTGCGCCATGCTTTCCGCGCCTGCGATATCCGCATCGCAGGTGCGATCGCACCAGCAACAGCAGTTTCAGCTGCATTTCAAGTCCCAACTTCTCCGTTTAACGCCCGAAATCAAACCTGAGCCCCTCGGGACCCCGACCAAACATACCAACATATCCAACATGGTTATTCAAACTTTGTCGAGCCATTAAAATGCCAAAAACAACATCAAAACCATAAATTCTCATCCAATTCAAGCCTATGATTTCCAAAAACTTCCGAAACACGCATTTGATCAAAAACCCAACCAAACCATCTCCGAATGACCTGAAATTTTGCGGGCAAGTCCAAAATGACCTAAAGAAGCTACAGCAACTCTCGGAATCCCATTCCGACCCTCGGATCAAAATCTCTCCTATCAACCGAAATTCGCCAAAATACTAACTTCGCCAATTCAAGCCTAATTCTACACTGGACATCAAAGAATTATTCTGAACACACTCCTAAGTCCCAAATCACTTAACAAAGCTATGCGAGCCGTAAACTCTGCATTTCAAGGTCGTTTACCAATAAGTCAACTCTCAGTTGACGTTCCCATTTTAAGGCTATTTTTAAAGACTAAGTGACTTAATTCTCATTTAACCATTCCGATTTCAAGCTTATCAACTCTAACACATCAATAATAGAATAATTGGTCTATGATAAGTCAATAACAGAAATTATAATGCAGGTTTTACGTAACGACAGACCGGGTCGTTACAACTAGCAACACATGTATATACACTTAGTATATACCTTAGACCATATCCACATTATTCACATTTTATCCACAACTTCTAACATATATCTACAACTTTCAAGGCAACATTATCTAGTATTATTTACCATTTTTAATCATAAATTGAAGATGCAGTTTGTACAGAACATGTTCCAGCACATGTTGACTTATATACAGAATTTCAAGTTGCAGCTGACGAAGACCAAGCAGGTATAATATCATAACGTCATTTATAGATATATTATTGTTGTTTATACATTTTTACATTCACGTTAAGTAAGTTATGTATTATGTTACAAAGATTGAAGATATCAATGCACAGTCCCCAATTCACGGAGTGACTGTAGCAGCTCAGACAGAAAAGGTCATTGAGAAACAGGGAACTGAAGGTGAAGATGCACATCATGTGGATGAAGGTATTTCTGAAGGATCATGCATTGAGAAGAAGGGTGTCACATTGGATGATATTGAGTTGCCCGACAACATAACACAATTGGTTAAGTATGGCAAGCCAATACCAGATGAAGCAACACCTATGCATCCGGGGAGAACCAGGCATCCGGGGAAGCATGCACGATCACCTTTCATACCTCTATACAGTTCTGGAGGCAAGAGCTCTCTTGGACCTAAATTTTTCTACCTCAAGCACCCTTTCACTACTGTTATAAGTGAAAATGTAGATCATGATGTTTTGGATAAATTCAACAAGTGGTTATACCATTGTAACACCAAAGGATCTAAGAGGTATTAATGCTTAATTTGACACTTTCATTTCAGCATTTAAAGTTGAAATATGCAATTCATTCTCTGAATTTTTTTTCTTGGACAATTTTTTGTTGTTCCAGGAGGAAGGCTCTGTTTTCCATAAAGGATAACCAAATCAAGCCTTGGTTAGACCTTGGAATAGAAAAGGTGGATAAGAAGGACTGGCTTTATTCCCTTGCTCACCCCGGACAAGTCCTCAACGACTCGGTAAGTATCAAAGAATAAATTCACAAGATATCATTGTTTTTTGTTTTTGTAGTTTATTGTAATTCTATTGTAGATATAAAATATATGTGTCCGTGAATTGTATTATAAATTTTAGATATAATGTAGACATTCTTATAAATGTTGTTTTTATTCTTTATAGTGTGATTGTATTTAGTTTGTACCTTATGTATCATATTTCATGATACTTTGTATGTAAATATTGTATATGTGGTAATTTGGACAGAATTGTTATAGCTGTATTTCATGTTTGTAGTTAAATTGTAGTTAGATTGTAGATCAGGGTGAAGACTTATAAGATTAACTGTAGTATAAATGCAGATATGATTGATACCTGAATGTACATGTTGTGTTCCAAGTGTTGCAGTGTAACTACAACTAAAGTGTATCTATTTGTTAGATTATTTGAAGTTTAACTTTGTAGATTAAATTGTAGAGTTGTTTTTAGATATCACTGTTGATTATTGTGTAGGTGTTCTGTGTGTAATTGTAGTTACACTGTGGTTTAATTTAGATTTTATGTTGTTTGCAGCATATTGATGTTTTACTGTATTACCTGAGAAAAAGAGGAAAATATGGCCGCAACAACAACACTAGGTTTACAACAGCCGATTGTTTGTTCAAGACGAAGATTGAACAAATATATGAGAAGTTCATAAATGCTCCACCGGAAAAGAAGTATTCGGTTGTAAAACCCTAGGATGATGTTGCAGAATATATTCTGAGGTATAGACTACGTGCAAATATTCTATGGGATGAAGTTGACTATGTCATCATGCCCGTGAATATTGTAGAAAATTTCCATTGGGTGTCGGTCATTTTCAACATTGTGGACAGGCAACTTTATGCGTATGATTCCATGGTGTCTTCACGCAATCATCAAGTTGTTCAATCCTTTGTTGATAAATTTTCAGTCATTATCCCTCTTTATTTGTCTTGCACTGGTTTCTATGGGAAGCGTAAAGATATTAACTTCAAGAATACAAAAGCGTACATTGAGAAACCAGTTATAGACCCTCTTAACATTCAATGGATGGTTGCGGAGATTCCACAGCAAAAAGAAGGATCACTGTAAAAAATCTATTCTCTCTTTCTATACGTTTAATTTTTTTTTTTTGTTTATAAACATTTGTTAAATATTTTTAAAAAAAATCTTATGCAGCGATTGTGGTGTATTAGTGGCTGCCTTTGCGGAGTTTGTTAGTCTTGGAGATTTGTCAATTCCCGCAAAAGACCTTTCTGATATTGACAAACACCAAAGACGATATGGAGCTCTCATATGGGACTATGCTACAAAGAAGCAGGAAGATGGGTCAATCAGTGAAAGCGAGGTTACATGCAGGCTAGCAAGGAGGAAGGGTTCTCCTGAAACAAATGAGAAAACAAGAGTCCTGAAAAAGAAGAAATAGTGTCATTTTTATGTAGTTTAGTTGATGCTAGTTGGTAGTTGAAGGAGAATACACAACATTCTGAACAAATCTTTTATGTTTTTATTGAAGCATAACTTTTTGTTTTGTTAATTTCTATTCAGTTTTAGTAGTTCACTTGAATATAAATTTGTTGTTTTATCTTCATTTGTTCAATCTGTTCAGCACTGTATCTTAATTATATTAAACGTAGTTATTATAATGTTAGAATATAATTTGTCTACAAATTAACTACATAATATCTACATTCTGGAAACACTCAATGTCGTGATTGTATATAATTTAGTAGTTAAATATGTTCATACTTTGTATGAAATACCTTCAAGTTGTAGGTAATTTATGTATATAACTGTCAGTTCAAGTTAAAATACACAACAAACAGAAGAAATAATAATTCAATCATAGAAATAGATTATCTACAAAATATCTACAACTAAGCTACAAATTATTAACAATCCACATTTTAACTACATTTTGTCTACATTTTATCTACAATCTGAAAATACTGTATATTACAGTTAATGTTTTTTAAGCAGTTGTATTGTTGATAATAACTATTACATTTTAACTACAATATATCAAAAACAACTTTAGATGCTTGACACAATACATAAAAACATGTTAACAAACACATAAACAAATTGAAATTACCTACATAATGTTATTTAAAAACTTAAACGATTACACACAAAATTCTGCTAACTTGAACACATTAACAATTATTTTGAATTACTATTCTAACTACATGATATTTATTTCTTTTTGGGCGCATTCTTGCAAGATCTTTTGTTATGCCTTTCACCTCCACAATTTCCACATGACACCTTGTACTTCTTTGACTTTATTTCATCATATGTTTTATATCTTTCCTTTTGAGGTCTTCCTGGCTGCCTTTTATCTCCCGTTAGTGGATTTACTACTTCATCTAAAATATGTTGTGGCACATTCCATTTGCTTTCATCAGAAAGAGGATTTACTGGTATTTCATACGTACACAGTAGGCTCTCCTTTGTGTAATACGGAGAGCAATAGTTTTCATATGTTTTATTCCTGTGCCTTAATGCTGCTAAAGCATGCGCACATGGAAGTTCTTCTAGTTGGAATTGGCCACAGCTAAATTTCTTATTTTCAAGACACACAATGTACCGCTTCACACCATCTAACACAGTATGTATATGATCTATTGAAGCCCTCACCTACAATTGCAGAACAAACAGAAAAACTATTATTTCAAGCACAAAAATAGATTATCTACAAATCATCTACAAAAATTTTATAGCTAATTTTCAGTCTACAAACTATCTACAATTTATCTACACTCTGAAAACACTGCATATTAAGTTATTTCTTTTTTCTGCACCAAATAAACAGATCTTACCCTAAACTTCTGAGATAATGTTCTGTTGTTCTCCAATTCTTTGTTGAATTTGGACCCAAGGAATGTGAAAGTACCCTTCGCCTTCAATAATTTCTCGTTGGTCCAACGTTCTAGAAGTGTCCGCATATACTCTAAAAGGTCAAACATTGGCAGCTCTCTTGCATCTTTTGTTACAGCGTTCAAGATGTCATTGTCCAAGTTCTATTCACCGTCGCATGTACTCTTGACCATCTATGATAGCCAATATCATATAGGTAAGATTTAACACGCAGGTCTATATCTTCAATCTTCGACATCCTTTCATTAAATTCATCCAGAGTGTATGACCGTGTTGTAGCAAAGTACAATTCATATAATTGTAGATGACCCTTCTTGAACTTTGACCTTATATTTATCCAAATATGCCACATGCAAGAGTAATGTGGCATGTCCGGATAGACAATTGATGTTGCCTTCAGGATACTCTCATTCCTATCTGAAACAACACACATTGAATGTCTTTCGCCATATGCCTGCTTGAATTGCTCAAAGAACCACTTCCAAGATGCGTCCTTTTCATAATCAACCACAGCATATGCCAAGGGCAATATTGTACCTACATTATTATTTCATAAAAAAATTAACTGACAGCTTTGAAATTGTACATAAAAATATAAATACATAACAACTACAATAAATCTACAAAATATCGACAATTTATCTATATTTTATATACTACCTACCAAATAACTACAATATTTCTACAATGTATCTACATTTTATAGACTAACTACAAAATAACTACAAAAGTTTTACACTTTTTACCTGCTGCATCAATGGTGCTTGCTGTCAGCATAATCCCCCTGTAGGTTGACTTTAAGAATGTCCCATCAACCACTACTACTGGACTACAATGTTTCCAACCACTTATTGATGTACAAAGAGAAACAAATGTATATAAGAAGCATTCATCTTCAATTTAAAAAATGAACCAGGATAAGTCTCCTCAAGAATATAAAAATATTTTGGTAATTTGTTGTATGAGTCGGCAGGATGCCCTCTCAAAAACTGTAAAGCCTTTTCCTTTGCTCTCCATGCTTGCATGTAGCTTAGGTTCACTTTGTGTTCGGATAACATGTCGGTTTGTATGTCCTTTGGTGTGTAAATAGTCTTAGGATCACAATACTTTGGAATGACCATGCTACCAACTACAGCTGCAGTACATTTGTGCTGTATGAATGTATCGTCCATTAGGGAGCATGTGTGTTGTCGATTGAAACTCCCTATCTTGAACATTGCGGAATCATTAATTGACGTTGCCTTGAAGTGTCATTTACAGTTTTCACCAACGCATACAAGCTTTTAAGACAGATTATAAATGTATATGCAAGAAAGGACTGTTTTAACATAAATAAAATGCAATCTACAATTTCACTACAATTCATCTACAATATGTAAAAACACATATCTCGAGTACAATAATGCTTTTAATGATCTTTTCAACACAAATATCTCAATACCTTCTATGGCTAGATCTTTTAACTCTGAACTGGAACTTGTGCATCGCAGAATAGTGCTTCATTGCAGCAGCTATAATTTGCTTATCTTGATACACTTGTCCTTCTTCAATATCACTTTGCAAACCTTCTGTTATTATTTCACTTTGATATTCCTCTATAGCGGAAGAGCATGGCATATCAAGTAACATTAGTGATCCAGACAAACCTGCATGAAAATAAAGATAAATAGTGTCATTATAGTTTTGTAGAATCATTGTAGATAATTTGTAGATATAGTGACAATTATGTAGTCTTCATTTTCCCCCAAATACATTGTAGTTAGATTGTAGTACAACTGTAGCAATTTGTAGATACCTGTTAAATCAATACTGCTTCACACATAATTAATCTGGTTTGTAATTTATTTGAATATCTTTTGCTCTAAACATAGATTGTAGTTTATTTTGAAGACAAAATTTTTAAGTCAACAATTTCTAAACATATATTGTCGTTTATTTTGTAGTATAAATGTAGTAAGTTTGTAGATAATCTTGAAAAAATATATTGCTTTATACTTCCTTTAAACTAGTTTGTAGTTTAATTGTAGTCAAAATGTAGTAATTTTGTAAATAAACAGTAAACCCCTAATTCTATGCAATTTTAAACATAACAAACCTGCACTTGCGTTATTGATGGTGATAGCCAATTCCATATTGAAATATCGTACACTTATGCATAACAGATATGAACCTAAGTTTTTATTCTCCTTTTTGGTCTCCATATACACACGAACCCCCATATCATTCCTAATCTCCATTGGAGGACAATTGTCGTTCACAATGTATTTGATTTCTACAATTTTCTCCGAAGTATCAATCAATAATTGCTCTGCAATTGTAGAAATCAACATACTGTAGCTTGCATTCTCTTCTACCACAATGCCATCAACTAAAAAATCTCTAAATCTGTCATAGTTATCCCAATTCCCATTCAATTGAAGCATGATTGGGATTTTGGACATGATTGCGTGTTGTTGTTGATGTATTGTTCTAGATTGAGAGAAAAAAAGATGAAGAACAGAATATCTACGGGTTGAGTTGATTTTGTTGAATGTATGGTCGCCGATTTGATTTCTGGTGTGATGAAAAATCTCGAAGATTTGTTTGTTGAAGCTGTTCATATTTTTTTTATATTTGCATTGTAGTTTCAGAGAAAATTTCGGAGATGAGATATGCCTTTTCCGTTTCAAATTTGAATTTAATGTCGATAAATCAATCACAAGATTTTCTTCCAGATTTTTAGCGCGTTATTATGGGAAGAATCTGCCCTATTAAATACTAAATAACGATTTGTATACAAATTGTAGGGAAAATGTGGACTAGGCGAGTAATTTACATACTATGAACATATTTGGTAATAAGGTTTCATATATGGTATAGGAAGAAAAAAATCTCTTATAATAAAGGTAGGCAAGTATATATATTATGTGGAGACTGGAAATGAAATCAAAATCTGAAAATGTACTGGGTACGTCCTATTTTAGTTTCCGACGTGTCATGAAAATTAAACTTGGTGATGGGCTTTGGTAGATTTGACAAAAGGGACCTTTACACAAATAGTCGGTCATATTTATCGTTTACTTTTTCTAGTTATATACATAAATTATACATTAAATATACCTAATTATACACATATAATACATATATTATGCATATATTGTACATCTACTAGATTATTCTAATTTAAGTAATTGGATGAACGATTATATGAGTTAATTCTTCGTTTGACAAAACGGGGTAACCTCATACTTTCTTAGTTGGGCTTCCAAAGTGCATATCCTCATTTTCTGGATTATGGTCCTGTAAATCTGACGATAAGAGTTGGCCTTGTTTCAATAATTTGGGAAAGAAAATGGAGGAGCAAATTATATATAAGTTGCCCGAGCTAAGACCATGGATGAAGCCAAAATATATATATTTTTTTTTTTCGTTCAACTCCAAAAATGTCACAGAAAAGATCCTCCTCAGTCGCGCTCCTTCGGCTTTGTTCTCTTAATGGAAAAGGTCCAAATACGTGTTTGATACAAACACGCCCCTATCATCCCATACTTCATTAAAATTTGCCCTTAATTTAAATGGAGAGTATATTTCGTCTCACATGCATACTTTAAGGTCATATTTAATTGAGATAATTGAAGTTCTTATGTTTTTATGTTGTTGAGTTGTCTTGTTTAGTTCATGAAAATATAACGAAAATTTGTAATGTAAATCTCAAATCGATTGATTTCCTACTGTAATATTAAATACGAATAAAGAGAAGCAAAGTGTAAAAAAATCTAAATGATTTTCTTGGAAGAGAAACCTCTACAGTGACCGGCCAATTTGAGATGTCTCTTTTCCAACAAATAATTTACATTTTTATGTGCTTTGCCTCTCTTTGTTCGTGAGTAAAGTGTATCATATTTTTTTTGTGTGGATGGAGTAAGTAATTTATTTTTTCTATTGAGTTGAGATTCAATTTATTTGATTGATGCAGTTGATTCATTTATTGTCTATGGTAGTTAGACTTGTCTATTGTATTAATTTTATTGTGCCGATGCCAAGAATTGGCTATTTAGTGATGTTTGGAGGCATGAGGCCGTGGAGATATTTATGTTCTAACTAATAGTTTAAGTTTTTCTACATTTTTGCTTCTTCTTTCGCATTTAAAATTTAAAGAAGAAAAATAATCCATTTGAGAGAGATTTTATTATTACAAACGGTTATCACATTGTCATAAATCAAACATGATAACTCAATAACATTAAAAGCTTATGAATTTTAACGGTCAAATGTGTCCTCAAAGTATACGTGTAAGACCAAATATGTCTTTGATGTTTAGCTTAAAGTGTATATATTTTATGTATATCGCCTCATATTTTACTTTTATTTCGTGAGTTTTAAATGTTAATGGTGATGATTTATATTGATTTGTAGTGTTTTTTTATGTGTAGGAATGATTTGGAAGCAATCGGGGATGAAACGCACAAAACTAGAGCCAAAACGCAAAAATCGGACAAAAAGGGATTTTGGGCGCCACGGGCAGGGCTGGGCGTCACCTGTGGCGCTGGAGGCAGAGAACTATTTCAAGGCAGCGCCCTGGTGGGCGCCCGGCGCTACCCAGGGCGCCGGTGACGGGATTGTTTCCTATTTTGCTCGGGACTCGGTTAATTCGACCCTAGACCTACCCAACACGTATAAAAGCAAGTCTAAACTCAATTTTGAGGGGATTTGACGCCACTTTGGAGGAAATATACACACGAAATTGCTAGGGAGCGGGGGATTCTTAGTTTTCTTCCTCTTTTTCTAGTAGTTACAATTAATTCAACACTTACGCAATTGTTTGAATTTAGCATGAGTGGCTAAACAACCATTGTTCTGAGGTTGTGATTTAGCCATGAATATGGTTGTTTGAAATTAGATTAAACTTGATTATAGTTCACTCATTATATGGTTATTTCTTTAATTCTGTGTTTAATTGCTTAATTGTCTGGCCAGCAGTTAGGTCCTATATACTATCTATGCTATGCTTGGGAAAGCCGTGTATAGATTAGAGAAGAGTTGAAGAGAACGCGATCTTAACCCTTCAGGGGAGGAGATTTGTGGTTAGGATAGGAATATACCTAGTCACCGTGCTTAATTAAATATCATAATCTTAATGCATTCTGATAGACTAATTTCATAGGAATATAGGCGTTAATCTATTGAGAATAGGCGAGTAGTGCTTCGGGAGAAAGCTATGAGAGCAATTATCGATTAATTAGCAACCATGAGTGAATTATATGAAAGTGAGAGTTAATTAGAACACAATATGAAGGGTGAACTAATCACAACACTGGAATACTTGTCTCTATTGAATACACAACAATCAACTCGTTACTTGATAATTAGTTATTTCTTAGAATTGTAGTATAGTATAGTTACATTATTGGATTTTTGTCTTGGCTTGATTGAATAACAATTATAATGATTTAGTAAGTAGTTTACACAAGTCTCTGTGGGTTTGACATTCGATTTATCATTATATTACTTGTACGACCACGTATACTTGCGTGTGCGTTTCGGAGCAACAAGTTTTTGGCGCCATTGCCGGGGACTTGAATATAGACTACTTTCTAGTTTTTACTTTAATTGTTTATTTCGTCTAGTCTAACATTACTTGATTGTTGCTCGAAACTCAGGAACTTTGATTGAATGCGTAGGGTCAGAAGCCGGGACAGACTTGACGGCTTTGATCCCGAACCTGAGAGAACATTTCACAGGAGGTTGAGGGAAGCAAGGGATACAGACAATATTCAGGACCTCTTCCAATTTTCTGTGAACATGGCAGAGGAGCAACATATGGTTGTTCAGGAGGTAGAAATGCCCAGTATTGCTAATGTTACCTCCAACATCATGAAGCCCAGAATCACCGGGCACTTTGAGCTGAAATAGAGCATGATCCAGCTACTTCATGCAAACGGGCAGTTTATGGGTCTTCCACACGAGGATCCACAACAACACATTCTGAACTTCTTGGAGATTAGTGATACTTATATCACTAACGGAGTCACGCCAGATTATGTGAGGCTCACGCTTTTCCCATTCTCTCTTTTGGGCGAAGCAAAGCGATGGCTAAAGACAGAACCAACTAATTCCATTACATCATGGAATGATTTGGCAAGAAAGTTTTTGGCAAGGTTCTTCTCTTCAGGCAAGACTGCAAAGATCAGAAGTGAGATAGTTTCCTTTAAACAGAAAGCAGGCGAATCTTTATATTCAGCACGGGAAAGGTTCAAGGGGCTACTCAGAGACTTCCCTCATCACAATCAAACGAACGAAGTGTTAGTTCACACTTTCATTGAGGGGCTCCATCCCCAAACAAAAATTGTGGTAGATGCAACAGCTGGAGGTCAGGTATTGGAGAAGAATTATGATGAAATATTTGAATTATTGAATAAATTCTCCAAAAGCAATCCATACTGGCAAGGAGAGATGGGAAGGAATGTGGTCCAAAAGTGACCAGGGGTTCTTGAATTAGATGTTATCTCAGCGTTGTCAACTCAGATCTCTACATTAACTAACCAAGTCAATCAGATGACTCTGATCATTAACAAGCAACAATCTCAACCACTGCAACAGGTCCAACCAGTACAACATGTTCATGTATTTTGTGAAGTATGTGGAGAGGGTTACCCAAGTGACTTGTGCCCAGCTAATCCAGAGTTTGTCTGCTTTATGGGTAATGCAAATAGGGGTCAAGCAAATCAATATAGGAACACTTATAACCCCAACTAGAGAAACCACCCAAACTTCTCTTGGGGTAGAAATCAAGGCACTCAGAATCATTACAGGCCTCCAGCACCTCAACAACAATACAAACCACCTCAGGCTGAACAAACAGCTAGCCTTGAGGAGATTATGAAGAGAATGATGAACGACCAACTTGCTTTTAATCAAAAAATAATGGCTGATCACCAGGCCCAAGCAATAGCAATGAGAAATTTGGAGCGTCAAATGGGGCAACTTGCTAGTGCCCAAAATACCCGACCAGCGGGAGCTCTCCCAAGTGACACTGAAGCTAATCCTAAAGCATCTGCTAATGCCGTTTCATTAAGGAATGGGAGGTAATCGGAAGAATTTCATTCCAAGAAGAGAAAGCAGGTGACTTTTAATGAGAAACCAGCCACTATTGAATCAACATCAAATAATCCAAAGGAATCGGAAAATCCAGCTGAAGAGGCTGAGCAACCCCCACCATTGGTTGCAAGGCCACCCCCTCCGTTCCCTCAAAGGTTTTAGAAAGTGAAAGATAATGCCGCATACAAAAATTTCCTTGATCTCTTGAAGCAAGTACAAATTAATATTCTATTGGTAGATATTCTGCAAGAGGTGCCCAAATATGCTAAATACATCAAGGATATTGTGGCCAATAAAAGAAAGCTGACTGAGTTTGAGACCGTGGCGCTCACTGAGGAATGTAGCTCAAGAATTACAAAGCAAGCTACCTCATAAATTAAAGGATCCGGGTAGGTAAGCATGTAGTAGGGCGGGCTTTGTGTGACCTTGGGGCGAGCATTAATTTGATGCCGTTATCTGTGTTCAGGCAGTTGGGGTTGGGTGAGCCACGCCCAACAACAGTGATTCTACAGTTGGCTGATCGCTCCCTTGCTCATCCTGAGGGAGTGATTGAAGATGTGCTGGTTCAAGTGGGCTCTTTCATATTCCCAGTTGATTTCATTATCTTGGATTATGAGCCTGATCAGGAAGTCCCATTTATTTTGGGGCATCCCTTCTTAGCCACAGGCCGGGCTATTATTGATGTGTGTGAAGGGAAGATGACGATGCGGGTTGGTGATCGAGTGGAGGTGTTTAATGTATATAAAGCACTCAAATTACCAGTCCACTATGAAGAGCTATCTATGATTACTGTGGTGGAAAGCAATGATGCATCAGTAGCTCCCTACATGAGCCCCGTTGACCCTTTTGAGCAAGTTTTGGTTGGGGATGGAGAAGATAGTGAAGATGAAACAAGGGGAGAAATTGAGAAGGTTCTTGAAATATCCTGTAGTTACATCCACGGGATAGGAAAATTTGAGGAGTTGAACAAGCCTGTTACTCTGACCCCTCCTAAGACATCTATTGAGGAAGCTCCAAAGCTGGAACTTAAACCTCTTCCAGCACATTTACACTATGCTTATTTAGGGAACTCTGAGACATTGCCCGTGATCATCTCTTCCATCCTGACCAATACATAAGAAGAGAAATTTCTCAGAGTACTTCGTGAGCACAAAAAAGCAATTGGGTGGACCATTGCAGATATTAACGGAATCTGTCATGACCCAAAAATCCCACCTTCGGGCCATGACTGCGTCTAACGCTGAACCCGCTTGACAAGCCAATATTTGAACTAAATAAAACTCATTAACAACAAATACGAACAAGATAACCAAGGCTTCGATGGCCCACCATATGAAATTTAACAAAATAACCCAAAATACAACATAGCACTTTTCGAAATAAAACCCATAAACAAAACCCAGAACTGGTGTCACATACTCACGGACTATCTAAGAGATTACTACAAACAAAAGGTCTGGAATAAATACATAAGACTGTCTTTGAAATACAAAGTAAGACAGAGATGAAAGTGGAAAGTAGAAGGTGACGTCAATGAACACGAACGTCTGCGGGTCTACCTCGAGTCTCCTGTGCNGTACTGAGTAAGTGTCGAGCCTAACCTCGGCGAAGTAGTGACGAGGCTAGGACCAACACAACATATGTACCTGTGCAATTTTATATAATAGCAGGAAAAATGGCAACATAAATAAGCAAGTAAGACAGATACGGGGAGATAATGCTGGGGAGATAGGGTAACAGTATGCTAGCACAACAGTACAAGGTAATAAATGAAACGTAA
>ML283324.1:1414-38826 GCA_005239495.1 Nicotiana undulata | reverse complement strand
GAAATATTTACACCAAAAATAGTATAGAATTTGGGTGTGGTCAAAAATTAGTTGTTCACAGGCATGACGAGACAGCTCTGAAAATCTTGCCTCATAATCTGTGACTGACAAGTGCCCCTGCTCTAGTCTCTCGAACTGAGCTCGCAAGTCTTCCCTCTCAGATGGAGGAATGTATCTATCCAGGAATAGCTGGGAGAACTGATCCCAAGTGACTGGCGGAGAACCGGCTGGCCTGCCCAGCAAATACGACTGCCACCACCGACGAGCTCTGCCCTGAAACTGGAAGGAAGTGAAATCAACTCCGTGAGACTCCAATATACCCATGTTGTGCAGTCTGTCCCTGCACCTCTCTAGAAAGTCCTGGGCATCCTCTCCCTGCTCACCCCCGAAGACCGGAGGGTGTAGCTGCGTCCATCTACCCAATAACTTATGCTGATCCCCTCTCGGAACTGGCCTGGATCCTGATGCCTCTAACCCAGGCTGAGCCCTAACAACCGGCGGAATATCTGGAGTACGCTGTGGTCCTGTAGTCTGAGCTGTAGGGGTCTGAACTCCCCCTCCTGCCTGAGAGGTGGCAGGATCTGATGGAAGGATGCCTGCCTGCGACATCGTGTCCATGAATCTCAGCATGCAGCCCATGACCTCCTGGAAGCCTGGTGCTGTCATAAAGTCCACTGCAGGTGGTGCTACTGGAGGCAGCTCCTCCTGCTCATTAATGTACTGATCCTCTACTGGTGCAACTGGTGTAGCTCTAGGACGCCCTCGCCCCCTCCTACCGGCAGGAGCCCTACCCCGAGTGCCTCGACCTCGTCCTCAAGTGGCAGGGGTAGCAGCCTCTCCCGTATTAGGATCATGAGAAGCACGTGTCCTCACAATCTGTGAGAGAATAGAAGACAAATTGAGTATAAGGCCAACTGTACGATAGATTCTGAACAAAAGGAGTTTCCTAACACTCTATAGCCTCCCGAAGATAAGTACAGGCGTCTCCGTACCGATCCGCAGGACTCTACTGAGTTTGCCCGTGACTTGTGAGACTATGTGAACCTAAGCGCTCTGATACCAATCTGTCACGACCCAAAACCAGTTCAGGTCGTGATGGCACCTAATGGCGAGGTTAGGCAAGCCAACGTACAACTATAACAATAAAAGTGCGGAATGTAATCAACGGTATGGGGTAAGGCCGTAGAAACAAGTTGAGCCACAACTAGGCCCAATATATATACAACCCCGATAACTACAAGTGTTCCAGGACTAGTGTCACAGTGTCAACGGGCGGCTACATAGATACAACAACTGAAATATACATATACAAAAATATACAAGTCGTAGACTGGAACAAAAGACTGAGGTCGGGCCTCGAAGCGCACCCCAAATTAGTCCTCGGGCCACTCGTTTTTGTCAGTATCGGACCCATCTTTCCTCGAAGTCGTCCCAGGGGACGCTCGAGGTCGGGCCTCGAAGCGCACCCCAAATTACACTTAGATCCTTACATGGATAAGCTGTTTAAATACTATGGCAAATGCAAAATTGGTTTTTCCGATTTTAACCGTATACAACACATCAATGTATTCCAAGAATTTTATCAAATTTGATCAAGTTATCTTAGGCTAGGTCTTTGTTTCTAATATTTTATACTATGTTCTTAATATCTGTAAATCTAACGAAGAAAGGAAATTACGTAATTCTACAAAACACCATTACATTGTCATCTACCCCCGAGCATGATAAACCCCGGCACATACATATATGCTCGTCACCTCATATATGTATCATCCCGCATGTAGCAAACAATGGCAAATAGGAGGAAAAATTTCCTCAACAAAGTTAGGCAAAACACTTACCTCAAATAAGTCAATTACAATACCGAGCAAGCTAAGCGATGCTCCAAAAATGCCCTCACGCGCGTAGTGACCTCCGAACGTCTTAAAACGAGCCAAAAGAAACTCAAATACATCAAATAAAGCCCAAGAAAACATGATAAAGATCGAATCCTAAATCAAATTCCAAATTCGACCAAAAATCACACCCGGGCCCATGCCTCGGAACCCGATAAAACTCACAAAATCCAATAATTCATTTAATTACGAGGCCAACCATACTAGTTTCACTCAATTCCGACTCCAAATCGATGTTCAAAACTCAAAAATGCATAATATGAAACTTTAGGCAAAACCCCCCAAATTTCACTTTGAAATCATCAATCAAATCCCAAAAATGAAGATAGATTCATGAAATATAACCAAAACCGAGTGGAGAACACTTACCCCAATCCATATGGTGAAAATCGCCTCCAAAATCTCCTAAATCCGAGCTCCCCAACTCAAAATATGACCGAATGAACAAACTCTAGTTTTATATATTTTTCTCCCAACTATTCTGCCTCGTTTCTCATGCCAAACAATCCCGAAACTCGCTTTTTATGCCTTCAATAGATTTCTTGTGAAATTCTAGTCAAGTGTGGCTTTTCAATCACTCAATTTGACCTTATAATGAATGAGATATGTAGGTTTTAATATTAACAAATATTGCAGATTTTTAAAATACGCCGTTAGTGGTAATTTCGCAATTAATCTGGAAAAAAATCTGGCAACCCAATTTTTAGTAAAATGACCATAAATTCCTCATACGATGTCTAAATTAGACGATTCTTTTTGATATGGCTCTGTAATTATGATACGGATCTAATGGTTCAATCAAAATAGAAATCGAAGCTCGTTTGCTTATTGTGGTACCGTTTATGCTTGAAGAAACAACATCGAAATATAAGAAAAACGAGCGCAACACAGACCAAACATATATTAAACTCATCCGAGCCCCTCGGACCACATCCAAATATACCAACAAGTCCCATAACATAACACGGAGATAGTCGAGCGCTCAAAATACCGAGCGAAGTGCAGATACTCAAAATGACCCGTCGGGTCGTCACGTGGACAGTTGTCCATGCCTGTAAAGAAGATTCCATTTTCTCTAATTTATAGGAAATTCTGATAGATTCTTTTTACCTTAATTCTTATCCCTTTTCACCTCCTCATTCTATAAATACACTCATTCTTTTCGTTATTCATTCACATTTTCTAACAGATTCTCATTCATTCTTTCACATCTTTTTTTTACACATTCTTACACATCTTTTAACACACCTGAACATACCTTAAAACAGAAACATTTTTCAGAGAGTTAAAAATACACTTATTCTGCACTACTTTGGAGTCTCTTTTAGCAAAGAACTCCTACTATTTTTTCACACTATCTTCTGGATTTCTGGATTTTTATTTGAAAGCTGATTTTGATTTCCTGCTTGAGTTTTCTTGATGTTGCTCTTACTCAAGTTTTCAGAGACTTATTTTCTTTATCTGTTTGTATTCTTGCTGCTGTCAAGATATTTTTCTTAACAAAAATGTGAAGTTTCTTTCTTTTGCTGAGTCATGACTGGAATTTGTTGATAAATATGTAATTAGTTTGAATAGTACATGAACCATGTTTGTTTGAAGTTATTTGTTTGAGAAGTTATGTTGCAAATTCTTATACACTGTTTTAGGCAAATATATTAGTCTTAAAGTGTTCTGAAAATTACAGAATTTGCTTAAAGATTCATACACTCATAAGATTTGTATATTCATATGCAATAGTATCAAATATATCATTTTCTAGAAATTCTGTTAAAATATTCATAAGCAGTTATGTTATTATTATTCAGTTAGCAAAAAATGTAATAATTTTTACTGCATTTCCTTGTATATTAAATCATCTTAATAGATTAGCAACTTTACCATGCTGTCTTTTTCAGTAAATAAATAATTCAAATTATAGCCTCAAGTCATGAAAAAAACAGATTTTTTACAAAGTAACTAAATGATAACCATAATACATTTTCAGGCCCAAAACCAATTGGGTTTATGAAATTGTATTCTGATTTTTATTAAATAAAATGAGTTGATCAATGGCCTTCACACTTCAAGATTTTCGAAATACAAATAAGTTTAAAAACCAGCATTTCGAAAATGAAGACTTAGGTACATCAGTAGGAAGATTGTCCAAAATTTAACGAAATTCGATTTATTCAAAACTCATTTTTATTTCTGTTTTAAAAGACAAATAAAATATATTTAACTTTATAAATGTCATTACCGAATTTTATCTCAAACTCTTTCACACAAACATGCATTGGGCTAGAGTCACTTGGACTCATTATAATCAGGCCCAAATTTTATCTTTTGAATTCATTTATTTGCCCACAAATGGATATTGGGCCAGAGTCATTTGGACTCATTACTAGGCTCAAACCTTTTGAATCAGATGTATCTGAATGACTAAATGCTGAATTGGGTCAGAGTCCAATTGGATTCAAACATGCCCAAATTCTTTTCCAATTAATTCAGTAGTATGGTCCAAACAATGGACAGTATAATCATGGGCCAAAGTCTATTTGGACTCAGTCCTTATCAAGCCTTGAACTTTCTAAAAATCTGGGCCCGATAGGCAGTTTGTAGATAAGATGCCCTATTAGATACAAATAAATGTGTCACAATTAGTGTTAACCTTTACACCTAGATATATGACATATAGGGGTGGTAATTTGAGCCCAAACCTATCTAACCCGCCCAACCCGCCCAGAGATTAATGGGTTGAGCTGAAAACATTTTAGCTCATGGGTCAATTTGGGCTGAGCCCAAGTTAACCCATTATTTTTTATGACCAATTCTGACTCATTTAGCAGCCCAAATACAACCCATGAAACTCATCCAAAACAAAGGGATACCAACCCAACTTATCTAGAAATTTACTTAGTTGCCCCAATTTTACAATTTTTTAATATTTTCGATTTTTTTGTTTTTCTGCACCTCCCACTCATCCACCATACCCCCTAACCCCCCACCCCCACCCCACCGTGCGCAAACCCCCTCAATTTTTTTATTTTTTATTTTTATTTTTTTTTGTATTTTTAGTTTTCTGTTTTTTCGTTTTTCGGCACCACCCACCCACCCAAAATTTTTTTTACTTTTTTTTTGTATTTTTAATTTTATGCTTTTTTTGTTTTTCTGCACCACCATCACTCCCCCCCCCACCTGTATTTTAAATTTTCTATTTTTTTGTTTTTCTTCACCCCCCACCCACCCCACCCCCACCCGCAAAATATTTTTCAACTTACACAATTTAAGGTAATTTTTTTTTAATGCAAGATGAGCATGGTTAAAAAACATGGGTCAAGTTGGGCGGGTTGGGTTATGACCTGTTGTTTCACCCATCTTGACCCAGCTCATCTTAGCCCAAGTACACTTTGGGCTGGGTTGGGCAATGATCCATTTATTGACCTAACCCATCTTGACCAGCCTAGATTCAGCCCAACCCGCCCATTTGCCATCCCTAACGACATATGATTAGAGACGTAAGCATGAATTTAGGAACTCATAATTAATTATTACAATTATGTACACATATGCGTGACATAGTTGTGATACCCAAATAAACCAAGGTACATGTTCGCGTGACCGTGGTTAAACACTCTTAGTAAATAAAACTCCTTCATCAAATACTCGTAGAAATACTTTTAGGCGCGGATTTTAAACTACTATCGTGATTGCGTACATGTTCGTGTGATGTGATCTCGATTTACAAATAAATCCAAGGTACGCGTTCGCGCGACTTTGACTATTTTTCTTAAATAAACCAAATGCCGCGAGTTGTGTACACGTACGCATGACATGATTTCCGACACACCAAACTAGACGGGTATACGTACGCGTAACTCGCATTAAGGTAATCCTTTGGATAAATCAAGTAATTCAAAGCAGTAAAGGATAAATACACATAGTGTCACGACCCAAATTCCCAACCCTCGGAATCGTGATGGCGCTTAACACCACACTTGATAGGCAAGCCAATGTTAGAATCTAACTAACTGTTTTCTTTAAAAAATTGTTTAATTATGAGTAGAAAGTATAAAATGAATACGAAATCTAATACTGTTCAATAATGATATCAAGAATGAAACCAAAATAATGAAACGAACCACGAATTAATACTAAATATACAAACACCTAGGGTCTGGAGTCATAATTCACGACCTATTAAAGAACACTACAAGTATTTGGCTGAAAGAAATATATATCTGTTTTGAATGAAATAAAACAACAATCTGACTAATAAAGAGAAGACTCCATGAATCTGCGAATGCCAGCAAACCTATCTCGTGTCTCCGTACGAATGCTCAGCGGTTACTCGATAACTCAACTCTGGCCGAAACCTGGATCTGCACAAGAAGTGCAGAGTGTAGTATCAGTACAACCGACCCCATGTACTGGTAAGTGACGAGTCTAACCTCGACGAAGTAGTGACGAGGCTACGGCGAGGCATTTATAATATCACATGTGTACAATGTATAATAAAGCAAGAAGGAAATCCTAAACTAAATAAATAGTAATTTGTAGCAATTAATAAAATAACTCAAATAACTTTTCCAGATCACAGCTATAACCAATCCTAACAAAAATTTCCAAGTTTCAATTTAAAATAACCGTAAGTGCAGAGTATGAAATGATAACGGTAAAACGGTGAGTATTCCAGTCTTTATGTTTAAAATCAGTAAAATATGAATATCCTCCCTTATTGCTCCTTGTTGCGGTGCGCAACTCGCTCCCACCTGTCCACCCTTATTCTCCTCCCTATATATATCACCCTTATTTCTCCAATTGCGACGTGCAATCCGATCCCACTTGTCCACCCTTATCACTCCTTGTTGCGACGTGCAACCCGCTCCCACCAGACAATCACATCTCTTTATTTATAAAAAGATTTCACAATTTAGGTCAAAGCCTTTCATAATATTTATGTCTCAGCAATTGTAAACAGAAAGTTGTACTATTCATAAACTTCATCAATTTTCATTTCACAATGAAACCAACAAGAATGTATCGTAAAACACTATCAATCAACTCAATCTTTTATGTATCACAATGAAGCCAAGGGAACAACTAACAAATCCAAAATACTTGAAACAATACTTAACAACAAGTTGACAAAAACAAGAAGACATGGAGGCATCAAAATCATGAAAACAATCAAGACAGGAACATAGTGAATTGGAAACGGGGAAGGGAACATGCTAAATAGATAATTTGGTGGTGCATAGATACTTGTCACCTCACCTATACACCACACACATGCAATTTCACATAGCATTTAAGTTGGGAATTCCTATTCCCTCAAGTCAAGGTTAAACGAAACACTTATCTCAATTTCACAAGCAACTCACTGCTCTAACACAACTTTTCCTTTAGAATTTGCCTCTAACCCGCTCGAATCTAATCACAATTGGTTCAATATCATTAATTATTGCTAAAGGCATTAACTTTAATGAAAAATCATGGTTTTCCTATCAAAAGACAAAAATCGACTCCGGGCCCGCTTGGTCTAAACTCGATGTTCAGAAAAAACCTGTTTACCCATTCTCCCCCGAGCCCGGATATACAATTGGTTTTGGGATCCAACCTTAATTCGAGGTCTAAATCCCAAATTTCGAAATTCCTAAGTTCTACCCAAAAATTCCAAATTTTCCATGAAAGTTCTAGATTTTTGGTTGTAATCTTATTAAAAGTTGTAAAGTATTGAAAGGAATTAGTTAGAGATCATGTAACGACCCAATCGGTCATTTTACGTTATCGGACCCCGTTCCCGTGTTTAAGTCTTTCCATAGCGGCTTCTTGTGATTTGTGACTTGCGGGGACTGATGGTTCAGGATTTGGAGGTGTTTGAGCAATTTAGGAACATTTGGTTCCTTAAGGTTGGCCTATTTGGCCAAGTTTGACTTCGATCAACATTTTGAGCAAACAACCTCAGAATCGAGTTCCGGTAGTGTCAGTAGCTTCGTATGATGATTTCGGACTTGAGCGTATGTTCGGAATGGGTTTTTGATAACCCCGGAGCGTTTCGGCGCCCGATATAGAAATAAGGATTTCCTTAAATTTGAAATTTGGTTTGGAACGTGATTTTATGATATCGTGGTCTGGATGAAATCCGAGACCGATAATAGTTCCGTTATGTCATTTATGACTTGTGTACAAAATTTGAAGTCATTCCGAGTAGTATAGGCCGGTTCGGCGCACTGAAACGAATTCTAGAACCTTAAGTTCAAAGTGTTGATTCAATTTGGTTTTGGGGTCAAATTCTGAGTTTCGTTGTTGTTTTTCACGTTCCGGAAGTTCGAGCGAGTCCGTATCATGAATACAGACTTGCCAGTGCCTTTGGATGGGGTCTCGAGGGGCTCGGGTGAGTTTTGGACCCCCGAGAGCTAAGTTAAAAAAAACCAGATTTTTGCTGTTTGGTTTCCTTCTTCGCGATCGCGGGAGGTGGGCCGCGTTCGCGGAGAAGGAATTGTGCTGGGCTGCTGAATGCTCTCCGTTTTCGTGGGAATCTCTCCGCGATCGCAGAAGGTCCCTGATCTTCGCGATCGCATCCCTGTCTCCGCGTTCGCGATGGACTGGATCCCTGGCCTTCGCGATCGCAGCCTCGCCTCCACGTTCGCGTAGAGGTGGGACGGAACCAGGCCTGTTTGCTCTTCGCGATCGCAGGATCCCCTCCGCATTCGCAGAGGTCTGGCCAGTTGGCCTTCGCGATCGCGGGCCCCTGGTCGCGATCGCGGTGAAAGGGAAATCTGGGCAGTTAATTTATATACGGGATTTAAGTTATTTCCTCCATTTCCATCTTCTTCCTTGTGTTATTTGAGAGCTTCCAAGAGGGCCTTCAACCTAGTACTTGAGGTAAGTAAATTCCCTATTTAACACTAGTTTCAAACATCAATTTCTAGTTAAATCCTCTACTAAATTATCAAAAATCATGAAATTGGGTAGTAATTTTAGGGCTCTTGGGGATTTTGTGATTTTCCGTTTAAGGCCATGAATTCAAGTAGAAATCACATATTAATGATCCTTAGGCTATGGGTGAGTGATTCCTTCGAGAATTTTCGGAATTCGAGCGTGCGGGCCCGGGGTTGAAATTTAGAAATTCTTCAAGAATGTGAATTTTGGGATAAATGAGATAATCCCTTTTCTTTGAACATGAATTGATGTAATTATACTATATTTGGCTAGTTGCGAGCCCTCGAGAGTAGAGTTCGGAGTTCCGGGCGCATCGTTGATCCGAGGGGTAGATTCGACATGAGGTGAATCTCCTTTCTAACCTCGTAAGAGGGAATTGTCTCCATAGGTGATGTATATGCTATGTGTAATTTGTTTGGGGGCTACGCACGCACCAAGTGACGAGAGTCCGTACGTAGCGACTATTATTTTTATGTCCGGGTAATTAGGCCCACATCATGCCCTATATGCTTCCTTGAAATGCCTTATATGCTTTCCTTGAAATGCCTTATATGCTTTCCTTGAAATGCCTTATTTGTTTCCTTGTAACGCCGTATGTACTATGAGATCATGTTATGTACAGGATTGTTTCTCTGAGGCTTTATGGAAATTGTTGAATTGAAAGGAATTGGTTATGGAAAGTAAGTTTTATATGTTATTGTGTGTGCATGTGACCGCTTCGCAATTTACATTCCGCGAGCGATGTGTGATTTCCCCCACTCTCATGGGAGCGGGCC
The DNA here is from genome assembly GCA_005239495.1 of Nicotiana undulata. Taxonomy (NCBI): domain Eukaryota; kingdom Viridiplantae; phylum Streptophyta; class Magnoliopsida; order Solanales; family Solanaceae; genus Nicotiana; species Nicotiana undulata. The sequence goes on along the minus strand of ML283324.1, from coordinate 29,234 downwards.
GTACGCCACGGCGGATTGAAAGGTGCACTTTTGGGACGGGCCGATCGATCCTCGGCAGTGCACAGAGATGATATAATTGAGAATGCACTTTTGGTACGGGCCGTTTGATCCTCGACAGTGCATGGACGAAGTTGTTCTATGTTATGATATGGTTACATTGAAGGACGCACTTATGGTTTGGGCCGTTCGATCCTCGGCAGTGCGCAGACATGACTATGGTAAGCATGCACTTTTGGGACGGGCCGGTCGATCCTCGACAATGCATAGCTATTTTTCCTTATGACTCCGGCCGGTTGTCTTATTTCTGTGTGCGCATGAGTACTTGGCATTGTTTTCATGGATATTGGCTTGTATTAGATATTTGGGGGAAAGAAAGTGGCCATTGTTTTTGTTCCAGTATTTTCTTGGATTCCTGTTCTTTATACATAATTGCTACTCACTCTCTTACATGTCTACTGCTTTTATTTTATCATTGTTATATCATACTGTTGGACCTTAGTGAGTGTCAAGTCGACCTCTCGTCACTACTTCTTCGAGGTTAGACGGGATACTCACTGGGTACATACTTATTTAATATGTACTCATGCTGCACTTCTGTACTTAACTGTACAGGCTCTGAGGCTGGTGCATCTGGTTATCAGACCGGATCTAGATAGTGACCGTAGCGGACTTGACTTCATGATGAGCTGCTTCCTCTGGCGATCCCCAGCAGCACCATTGAGTTTCATTTACTTTTGTTTCCCGTCTATTCATGCAGACATCGGGATTGTATATATTATTATCCTTGTATATTCAGTTAGAATGCCCATGACACTCGTGACACTAGTTCCTGGCACACACGTAATAGTTGTTTTGGGATTTCGGGCTGTATGTCTACGTGCTTGTATTTTGGTTCGGGCTTCTTTATAGCTACTCTATCTACCACTGAGTTATCATCTTTCGATATCATGATTTAATTGGTTAAATTCGGTAAACGGGTGAATAATTGAATCAAGTAAAGAGAAACACTTAGTGAAATTTACGTTGGCTTGCCTAACCCCGTCGTTGGGCGCCATCACGACCTGGATTGGGATTCTGGTTCGTGACAGATCACTTACCAATGATTTGGAGAAGTTTTGGTCTTTGGAAAATCGCCTATGGAGGTTTAGGGTTTGAGAGAATTAAAAAATGGGTGAAAATCCCGTCTAAAATCTCACTTAACAGGCTGCGGTTATCGCAAATGCGATCAGGGGTTCGCAATTGCGAACCCTTTGAAATTCCAGCTGCTTTTGCATTTGCGACAAATATGTCGCATTTGCGACTTCTGGTCATCTTGGAAAATCTTCTCATTTGCGAAGAGAAATCTCGCATTTGAGAGAATCACACTGGCCCAGGCCCTTCGCAAATGCGATAATATTCTCGCATTTCCCATGGCTGGCTGCCTCGCAATTGCGATGCTTGATCTCGCAATTGCGAGATCAGAGGCCTGTGTAAAACACCAGATACACCATCTATGATTTCCAAGTTCTAATCACTCCGTAGCCTATCCGAAACTCACCTGAGCCCCCGGGGCTCCAAACCAAACATGCACGCAAGTCTAAAAATATCATACAGACTTGCTCGTGCGATCAAATCATCAAAATAACATCTAAAACTATGAATTTAGCCTCAAAACTCATAATTTTCTCAAGAACACTTCAATTCCACTATTTCTCAACCGGATGTCCAAATCACGTTAAATCAACTCCGATTCATACCAAATTTCACCAATACAACTTAAATATTATAACAAACTTGTATCGAGCTCCGGAACCAAAATACGGGCCCGATACCAACGAGTTCAAACATTAATTCATTTCTTTATTTTATTTAAAAACCAGCACAACAATTTCCTTCAAAAATTGATTTCTAAAGCTAGGGACCTCGGAATTCAATTTCGGGCATACGCCCAAGTCCCATATTTTATTGCGGACCTCTCGGGACCGTCGAAACACGGATCCGGGTCCGTTTGCTCAAAATGTTGACCAAAGTCAACTAAAACCAAATTTTAAATTCCAAAATTATTATTTCTCATATTTCACATAAAAGCTTTCCGGTTCACGTCCAGACTGCGCACGCAAATCGAGGTAAATAAAATTTATCTTTTTAAAGGCAAATAAGCCTGGAATGGAGTCTTAACTCATAAGATGACCCAACGTTCGTCCTCGAACGAACATAGAAATTTACCTGAACTGGCAAACAAGTGGGGGTATATACTCTGCATGTCCGATTCAGACTCCCAAGTAGCTGCTCGAGGGGCTGACCTTTCCATTGCACTCGAACTGAAGGATAACTCTTTGACCTCAACTGACGAACATGCCGGTCTAAAATGGCTACCGGCTCCTCCTCATAAGTCAAATCTTTGTCCAATTGGAGAGAGCTGAAATCTAACACGTGGGACGGGTCACCATGATATTTCTGGAGCATGGATACATGGAATACCGGATGAACTGAGGATAACCCTAGAGGCAACACAAGTCTATAAGCTACCTTCCCCACTATATCAAAAATCTCAAATGGCCCGATGTACCTAGGGCTCAACTTGCCCTTCTTCCTAAATCTCATAACACCCTTCATAGGCAATACCCAAAGTAATACCCTTTCTCCAACCATGAATGCCACATCACGAACCTTACGGTCGACATAACTCTTTTGCCTGGACTGAGTTGCACGAAGTCGATCCTGTATAACCTTGACCTTATCTAAGGCCTCTTGAACTCAGTCTGTACCCAATAACCGAGCCTCTCCTGGCTCAAACCATCCAACTAGCGATCTGCACCGTCTACCATATAATGCCTCATAGGAAGCCATCTGAATGCTCGACTGGTAGCTATTATTGTAGGCAAAATCAAATAACGATAATAATTGATCCCGAGAACCTCCAAAATCAATAACACAGGCGCGGAGCATATCTTCCAAGATCTGAATTGTACGCTCGGACTGCCCATCTGTTTAAGGATGGAATGCTGTGCTCAACTCAACTCGTGTACCCCACTCACGCTGAACCGCCCTCCAAAAGTGCGAGGTAAACTACGTACCTCGATCAAAAATAATAGACACTAGCACACCGTGGAGGCGAACAATCTCTCTAATATATATCTCCGCCAACTGATCCGAAGTATAAGTACTTGCCACTGGAATGAAATGTGCTGATTAGTCAGCCTATCCACAATAACTCAAACGACGTCGAACTTCCTCTGAGTCCGTGGTAGTCCAACAAAGAAGTCCATAGTGATACGCTCCCACTTCCACTCAGGAATCTCTATCTGCTGAAGCAAACCACCGGGTCTCTAATGTTCATACTTCACTTGTTGACAATTCAAACAACAAGCCACATAAGCAACAATGTCCTTTTTCATCCTTCGCCACCAACAATGCTACCGTAGGTCCTGGTACATTTTGGCAGCACCCAGGTGAATAGAATACTTAGAACTGTGAGCCTCTTCAAGGATCAACTCACGAAGCCCATCAACATTAGGCACACAAATACGGCCATGCATCCTCAAAACATCGTCATCTCTAACTGTAACCTTCTTGGCACCACCGTGCCGAACTGTGTCCCTAAGGACCATCAGATGCGGGTCATCATCCTGTCGATCTCTGATACGCTCAAATAAGGAATACCGCACGACTGTGCAAGCTAAAGCACAGCTGGACAAAATATCCAACCTCACGAACTGATTAGCCAAATTCTGAATGTCTGAAGTTAACGGTCTCTCACCAACTGGAATAAATGCAAGGCTGCCCATACTCACTGCCTTTCTACTCAATGTATCGGGCACCACGTTGGCCTTCCTGAGATGATACAATATAGTGACATCATAATCTTTCAATAAATCTAACCATCTTCTCTGCCTTAAATTAAGATCCTTTTGCTTGAACAAGTACTGGAGACTGCGATGATCCGTGAAAACCTCACACGATACACCATAGAGATAGTGCCTCCAAATCTTCAATGCGTGAACAATGGCTGCCAACTCTAAATCATGGACATGATAATTCTTTTCATGGAATTTCAACTACCGAGACGCATATGCAATCACCCTGCCCACCTGCATCAATACCTCTCCAAGCCCAACATGGGAAGTATCACAATATACCGTGAAAGATCCTGAACCTGATGGTAACACCAACACCGGTGCTGAAGTCAAGGCTCTCTTGAGCTTCTGAAAGCTCGCCTCACACTCGTCCGACCATTTGAACCTTTCTGAGTCAATTTAGTCATTGAGGCTGCTATAGATGAATACCCATCCACAAAGCGATGGTAGTAACCCGCCAAACCCAAGAAGCTCCTGATTTCCGTGGCTGAAGTGGGTCTAGGCCAGTTCTTGACTGCCTCAATCTTCTTAGGATCTACCTGAATACCCTTTGCTGATACGATGTGACCCAAAAAAGCTACTGAATCTAACCAGAACTCACACTTTGAAAATTTCGCGTACAACTGATTATCCCTGAAAGTCTGGAGCGCTATCCGGAGGTGCTGCTCATGCTCCTCCCAGCTGCGGGAGTATATTAGAATATCATCAATGAACACTATTATGAAGGAATCCAGATGAGGCTTGAAAATCCGATTCATCAAATCCATAAATGCTGCTAGGGCATTAGTCAAGCCAAAGGACATCACCAGAAATTCGTAGTGCCCATACCTCGTCTAAAAGGATGTCTTAGGAACATCAAACGCCCTAATCTTCCACTGATGGTTGCCCGATCTCAGATCAATTTTTGAAAACACCCTGGCACCCTGAAGTTCATCAAATAAATCATCAATTCTCGGCAATGGATATTTATTCTTGATAGTAACCTTGTTCAACTGCCGCTAGTCTATACACATTCTCATCGATCCATCCTTCTTCTTCACAAACAAAACCGGTGCACCCCAGGGCGAGACACTAGGTCTAATGAAGCCCTTATAAAGCAAGTCTTGCAAATGCTCCTTTAATTCTTTCAATTCTGGTGGGTCCATCCGGTATGGAGGGATAGAAATGGGTTGAGTGTCTGAAGCCACATCAATGCAAAAATCGATATCCCTGTCGGGTGGCATCCTCGACAGGTCTGTAGGAAACACCTCGGGAAACTCGCGAACAATAGGCACCAAATCTATCGAAGAAACTTCAACATCAGAATCACGAATATGAGCCAAATAAGCCAAACATCCCTTCTCAACCATGAGACGAGCCTTGGCATAAGAAATCAATATGCTGAGAGAATGACCAGGAGTCCCTTTCCATTCTAATCGAGGCAATCCCGGGAAAGCTAATGTAATTATCTTGGCGTGACAGTCCAAGATGGCATAATAAGGTGATAGCCAATCCATGCCCAATATGACATCGAAATCCACCATATCAAGAAGCAAAAGATCAACACTAGTTTCAAGACCCTCAATAACGACCACACACGAACGATACACACGGTCTACAACAATAGTATCCCCCACCGGCGTAGACACATAAACAGGGACACTCAAGGAATCACGGGGCACAACCAAATACGAGGCAAAATATTATGACACATAAGAATACGTAGATACCGGATCAAACAAAATCGAAGCATCTCTATTGAAAACTTAAATGGTACCTATAATAACGACATCAGAGAACTGCCTCAGTTCTGGCGGGAAATGCATATAATTGGGGCTGGGCCCCGCCACCCTGAACCACATCTCTGGGAGGACATGTGATAGGCGAAACTCCACCTCTAGCGGGCTTGCCTCCACCCCTAACAGCCTGACCTCCACCTCTAACAATATGGCCCCCACCTCTGGCTACCTGACCCCTACCCCTGGCTGGCTAGGCAGGTGATGTTGTAGCTGGTGCCAGAATTATGGCATGAGAACCCTGGTACTGATGCTGATTACCCAAAAATTTCGGACAAACTCTCCGAACATGCCCATATTCACCACACTCAAAACATCCCTCATGATATAGAGGCTGACCCTAATGAGAGGTTGACCACGATAATAACTCCGCATAAGAGGTGCTTTGATAGGAGCTGATAGTGCGCTGTAGACTGGCTGAGTATAAGGAGGCATATAAGAACCACGACCACCTGAAGTACCATGTGAAGCCTGAAGTGCTGAATGAAATGGCCTGGAAGAATGGCCTCTGCTTAAAGAAACCCCGCCTCCAGATGAGGCACCGTTGAATCCACCGGAATGGCGAGGTCTCTTATTTGACCCCTAACCTCCCATCCCGAGGACCGTCTCAACTCTCCTGGCCACATTGGACGCATCCTGAAAGGAAATCTCGCTCCCTGTCTCCTTAGCCATCTGCAACCTGATGGGTTGAGCAAGGCCCTCAATAAATCGCCCGACCCTCTCTCTATCTGTGGATAACAAAAGAATAGCATGTCGAGCCAAATCCACAAAGTGATTCTCATACTGGGTAACAGTCATGCTGCCCTATTGAAGACGCTCAAACTTATGACGGTTCTCCTCCCTAGTAGTAATAGGCAACAATTTCTCCAAAAATAGGTGCGAAAACTGATCCTAAGTTAGACCCGCTGGTCTAGCCAACAAATAATCTCTCCACCATTTCTTGACGGAACCAGTCATCTGAAAAGCGGCGAAGTCGACCCCATTGGTCTCCAAAATACCTATGTTCCGGAGAACCTCATGACAGCTATCAAGATATTCCTGAGGGTCCTCTGAAGTAGCACCACTTAAATGAACAGGGAAGAGCTTGATAAACCTGTCCAGTCTCCATAAAGCATCGGTAGACATAACTGCCCCATCAACAAGCGGCGCTGCAATAACAGGCTGAGTTACCCCAACTGGATTGGCTGATGGGGTTTGAATCCGAGGAGTAGTCTGATCAGGAGTGTGGTCTTTATTTCATTTAAAAACCAGCACAATAATTTTCTTCAAAAATTAATTTCTAAATCCAGGGACCTCAGAATTCAATTACGGGCATACGTCCAAGTCCCATATTTTACTGCGGACCTCTCCGGACTGTCGGAACACGGATCCGGGTCCTGTTGCTCAAAATATTGACCAAAGTCAACTAAAACCAAATTTTAAATTCCAAAATCATTATTTCTCATATTTCATAAAAGCTTTCCAGTTTCACGCCCGCACTACGCACACAAATCGAGGTAAATAAAATTTATCTTTTTAAGGCTAATGAGCCTGGAATGGAGTCTTAACTCATAAGATGACCCTTTGGGTCATCACACATAGGTCCTAAAATGAGTAATTAGATTAAATAATCCAAGTATGAATCATTAAGGGACCGTGCTAGAACCACAGAATTCAGGAGTGCATAACACCTTCTCCCGGGTTAACAGAATTCTTTACCAGGTCTTCTGGTTCGCAGACTTTTAAACAGAGTCAATAATTTCCTCGATTTGGGATTTAAAATAACCGGTGACTTAGGACACCATATAACTATCCCAAGTGGCGACTCTGAAAAATAAATAAATAATCCCAAATTCGAATAATGTCACTTAAATTGGAAAAACTCCCTATCCCACCCTTTCGGGAAAAAGGAGGTGTGACACATGGAAAAGGTCCCTTTGGGACCAAGTAGATTAGGAAACAATGTTTTACTGCTTTCTAGATTCGTTTTAGACTTTGATTGTAATAAGGCGAATGCCATTAGTAACGTTTTCTCATTATTGTCGTTTTAGTAGAGATTTGGTTCATTTTCACATTAATGAAATGACGCAGTTATTGGCATCAATTTACTACAAATCTGTATGTCTCTTAGGCCTACCTCGGGCAAAACGAGGTCCCTCAAATTAGGACGCGAATTTAAAATTCCCCAATACATGTTTAAATATCGCAAACATCCTTCTAATACTCCTTACTGACTTGGTTACCTTTTGTTTTCTTTTCTTTTGTTTATTCACATTCACTAAGGTTGGTTCGTGCATACTGGAATCATCGGCATATCATACCAGATCCAGAGGTCCTCTACATCCTCCTCCACCAAGCGATCCCAAGAACAAAGGAAAAGCCAAAATGGACTATATGAGCGGTATCAGGAAAGACAATGCTACTCATGTAGAGAATGTTGAAACTTTGGATGGTCGGAGTACTCCGGCACAGAACGATTTGGTCTTATGACTGGAACAGAAAATACTGAAGCTACAAGGGGAGCTTGAGCAGGTTCGGAACTTGGTAAACCTTTCCCTCACCCTGAATGTTCCCGACATTAACCAACAAAACGCCCAAAACCCAGCACCTCCCTAAAACACACAAAACCAACACCCACAAAATCCTCCCGCACCTCATCAATATGCCACCCCTCCTCAAAATCCTAATCCTCCACCAGTACCGACCCCTCCACAACACCATCACTATCCAACCTTGTATCCACAAACCACTACCTATCACACTCCTCAAAACGCACCACAACCTACCCCCGATCCCCAAAACCCAACCAACGACCACCATTACGCCCAAATTCTTTGAGTCCATCAAAGCAACCCCATATACGTGGAAGCCTTACCCCACACCCCACAACATACCCTATACACACCTGAATTCGCCGAGAAGGACCTGCTCATCAAGAACATGGCGGAAGAACTCAAGAAACTTACCAGATGAGTTCAAAGTGTCGAAGGTGGTAAAGGCATCGAGGGTTTAAATTATGAGGATTTGTGTATTCAGCAAGATATGGAACTGCCAGTTCGAAATGTTCGACGGGACTGGTGATCCGAAGGTACATTTGAGAACGTATTTTGAAAAGCTTGTAAGAGTTGGCAAGGATGAAAGAATCCATATGAAGTTGTTCATGTGGAGCCTCATTGGAGACGCCCTGTCTTGGTACATCAGTTAGAACCCAAAGAAATGGGTTAATTGGGTAAGCATGGCATCAGAATCATGGACTGATTCAGGTTTAACATAGAAAATGCACCAGACGTTTCTACTTTCAGAATCTCAAGAAGAAGCCAACGGAAATTTTCCGCGAGTATGCTACTCGTTGGAGGTCTGAAGCTGCAAAAGTAAGGCCAGCACTGGAAGAAGAATAAATGAATAAGTTCTTCGTCAGAGCTTAGGATCCGCAACACTACGAGAGACTCATGGTTATTGAAAACCATAAATTTTCTGACATTATCAAATTGGGAGAAAGAATAGAGGAAGGGATTAAAAGCGAAATGGTGACAAATTTCGAAGTGCTCCAAGCTACAAAAAAAGACTTACAGTCAGGTGGTATCTCTAAAAAGAAAGAAGTAGGGGAAGTGATGGTGACCCAAGGTCCAAAGTCTCCTCTTACATACCAAACACCCCCATCCACATATCAGCATTCACCTCCAAGATACCAACAACCTGCCGCCACTTACCATACTTATAACGCCCATCCAGCATACTACCATTCACCATCAGCCCGCCAAAACTACCAAAAACCTAGACCAAATTTTGACCGCAGACCGCCCAGACAATACACCCCAATTGCTGAACCCATAGATCAATTGTACGAGTGACTGAAGGCTGCCCGTTATGTCACTCCCATTCTCGCTGTTTCTATAGAAAATTCCTCCCAGTGGATTAATCCAAATAAGACATTTCTACCACTCAGGCATGAAGGGTCATAATATTGATGAATATCGTACTTTGAAGGAAACGATCCAGACATTGGTTAACACCAAAGTTATACATGCAAAAGAGGCTGCGCCTAATGTCCGTAACAATCCTCTCCTGGATCACAGGGGCGAGGGAGTAAATGTGATAGAAACCGATGGAGAATAGGATCCGGAAGGGTCAATTGGACTCATTCGTGAAAGGGATAATCCTATAATACCTCCAGTCACTCTCACACCTATCATGGTACATATTCAAGCACCAATTGAGGTTGAGCTATTCACACCAACTTCGTTTGAGGTTGAAGTCACAACACCCTCAACCGCACCAACTCCGTTTGAGGTTGAAGTGACAACACCCTTCACCGTGACGGTACTACCTACACCGTCCTTTAAGTCTAATGCTATACCCATGGACTATGTTGCGGAAGCAAGAAGGAAATAAAAAGCAAAAAATGAAGGATATAGGTACAATGCAAGGCATGATCAGAACTGGTAGGGTTTATACGCCTGAACATTTGGGAGGAACAAGCAAAGAAGCCGCTTCTAAGCCGCATGCCATTGAGATTGGCCCAGACGATATTTGGAGAAAGGTGCAGGCGAGAGAATACTTTGTGGTTGATCATATGAACAAAACCCCTACTCAAATATCCATTTTATCACTGCTGTAGAAATCTGAGGCGCATAAGAATGCCTTGATGAACGTGTTGAACGAAGCTTATGTACCTAATAACATTACAAGTAGGGAGATGGCCAATATGGTAGGGCAAGTATTGGAAGCCACAAGATCACTTTTCACGAAGATGAACTGCCACCGGAGGGACTAAGTCACAACAAGGCACTGCATATCACAATGCAGTTTGAAGAAAAATTTATTGCCAGGGTCCTGATAGACGCGGGTTCAAGTCTCAAAATATGTCCATTAACTACTGTGAAGAGGATGGGTAAGGTTCTGCAAGAGGTACGAGCGGGGAATATGAACGTAAAAGCATTCGATGGGTCCCAAAGGGCCACAATTGGGGAGAGAAACCTCTGTTTACAGATGGGCCCGACCTGGTTTGATGTTGAATTTCAAGTATTAGACATATCTACAATCTGTTGTTGGGACGATCTTTGATACATGCTGCTGGGGCCATAGCCTCTACTCTACATCAGGTCGTGAAGTTCGAATGGAACCATCAGGAAGTAATCATCCATGGTGACGGAAGTAATCCCATTTACACCAATCAAACTATTCCGGTTGTCGAGAATAGAAGAAATTTGGGCGGATAAACATACCATCACATCGAGCGTGTCAACACAATTGAGAAAGATAAATGGTGGATAAGCAAGATAGAAAGCATATTGGCATGGACTGGGTATGAACCTGGTAAGAGTCTCGGTAAGAATATCCAGGGTAGCACTAAACCAATACAGTCAAAGCGTCATGGCACAACCTTTGGGCTTGGGTATAAGTACACTTGGCACGAGTATAAAAATTGGTCGCCGCCATGGCGTGGTCCTTATTAACCTCTAGAGCACCGGTACCACATTTGAGCTAGTCATTTCATCAAGCCGGCATGATGTGGGGTTCTGAAGAAGACGAAGTTCTAGCTGGCATAAAGAACCTATTCTTGGAAGAGGAAGACATGGACTGCAATGCAATAGTCGAGAAGGAGGAGGAGGAAGGCCTCATCATCCAGACAATGAAGAAGGGAGTTGTTCTCAGGAATTAGACTACTACACCATCAAGGGCCCTTCGAGATCCTGGGTAGCCTTGCAATTAACATCATTTATTTTGAAAACAATTTTATGGGCATTTAAGACATTTTTAGTATTTTGTTTTTAAACGTATTTTGCTTTCAAATAATGGTTCGGATCATTGAACTGGATTTGTTTGACGTTTTAATATCTATAAATGGAATGTTGTTTTAGTATTTATCCTTTACATTTTCTCTCTACAACATTATTATTACTTATCTTGATGAACCTACGACTGTTACATGTAATGAGACAACGCAACATAAGGATAGTGATTCAGAGGATCTGGAAGAGGATATAATACCTGAGGAAATTGTCAGAGAAGTGAAAAAGTTTGAGAACAAGCCCAAGTCCAATTTGGATGAAATTGAAATAGTCAATTTGGGAGACTCCGAAACAGTCAATGAAACTCGTGTAAGCATTCACATGTCGCCGTCAGAGAAAGAAGAATACATATGGGTTTTTCAAAGAGTATTAAGATATTTTTGCATGGTCCTATGATGATATGACCGGTTTGAGCACGCCCATAGTGGCTCATAAACTACCTACCAACCCTATGTGTCCGCCTGTAAAGCAGAAGCTCAGAAAGTTCAAGCGAGATATGAGTTTGAAAATAAAAAAGGAAGTCACCAAGAAGATCAAAGCTAAGGTTCTCAGAGTGGTTGAATATCCAACCTGGTTGGCTAACATCGTGCAAGTTCCAAAGAAGGATGGGAAAGTTAGAGTATGTGTCGACTATCAGGATCTAGTCACAACCCTTAGTGATAAGAATTTGGAGTTAGAAAAAGAAAAAGAAAGTGGAAGAGCAAACTTTAATCTTCAAGAACTAGGATCCCCTCTTCTAGTTTCCTTTCTTGACTTGGAAAAACAAATAATACTTGTATTCTGAAAATAATAATGAGCAATAACACTTTTTTGGGGCTGAATTTCGTATTTTTTTTTAAAATTTGTTTTGCTCAAGAACCTCCCAAGATTATCAATATTGAAATCTTGATTAGCCTATGCTATGATATCACTTGATAACAACACGATAGGGGTCCAAGAATTACTAAATAAAACCAAGAAACATGTAAAAGCTAAAAGAAAATAAAGAAAAAAGATAGAAACTTAAAGAAAGATTGAATTCAAGAAAGAGTATCTTTAATTCATGAAGTCTATTCTTGAAGTTGAATCCTAGCAACAACAATTAGCTAACGAAGAACTAATCGCCTTTGGTAGAGATTTAAAAACAAGAGATAGATTGTGAAACCCGACCCTTTAGAATAACAAGAACAACAATAAGCCTAAACTTATCACATTTCTTGAATACCTAGAAGTGATCTAAGATTTTGAAAGAATTTAATCTTACCACCTTAAGTTTAGTCTTGAAGGTTGAAGAATAAATCCAAGAGTAGCCACACACAAGAGTGCAAGAAAAATCTCACAATTTTTATTGATATTGTATATAATAATCTAAGTCTAAAAAAAAGAATACACCCCTTTATATAGATAGGGGTCACGAAATTCTACCTAAAAAATAAGTAAATAAAGTCCTAAACTACTTTGGACAACAAATCCAACTACCTTAGGAAAAGGAAAATACTAGGAAGCAAAAACCAAGTCATTCTTGGAAAGTAATTCCAAAAATCTTAGTAAAAGGAAAACATAACCTTAACTAACTAAGAAATCAATAAATTCAGTCCCATAATATATAGAAATAAGTCTCAAACCAATCTTGGATAGAATCTTGGAAATCTTGAAGGAAATTTGCAAGCAACTTGACACCAACTTGAACTCAACATCTAGACGAATCTTGTACCCTTCTTGGACATAAAGTAAGTGCTTTTTATGATATAAAAACGTGATTTATACAGGACTTCATGGGCTGCAAGTTTGGACATATTTTAGGTGCCAAATTGGTTCAACAGTGGCCTGGTTTGGACCTTCTTCAGAGGATGTTTCTTGGGATCTAATCCACCTCTTCTCGGACATGAACTTGGGACATAAGATAATTATAACACCTAGATAACTCATATACTTTATCCTTAAACGCTTCCTCCCAACTAACAACTTCTTTGATCGCTCCTGAAGTCCAATGAACTTGTCTTGCAACTTTTTAGCTTGACATCTTGTTAAAGGCCCTCTTTGAGATTCCAAAGCTTCATCCTTGTCCTTGAATAGATTTGAGCTTCCTAGGATGCTATAATTCCCCTCTTCTTGAAGAAAATTCGTCCTCGAATTTCGACCTTGCGAGAAAACGAAGACAAGCACTAGTAAATGACATCCACTAATCTTAAAAAATGGTAAGAATAAAACAAGATAGTGACCATGTGTGCACTTAACCCAATTAAGCCTAATAGGTGTAAATACTCCTTTATAAAGCATATGGACATCATCATCCCAATAAAATTTATGTCTACTTATATTTGTCCAATAAAAACTTTTCTTAAGGTAGTCCAAAAAGGTGCATGACAATGAAATTACAAAAGATTGATCATGCACCCATTTAAAACAAGTATCTCTACCACATGTATCAAATAAGACACTTTTATGATATAGCCAAGTATCAACTACAAATCTAATGGATTCTTCTACATATAAGCTATTCAAAGAAGCACATAAATTCTCAAGAAGGTTAGAAGAACCCATAATTCCCAAAAGAAACATTTCAATACATTCAAGCTCATGATTATAACTTTCTCCAATAATATTCGAAACATTAATGGATTCTACATAATAGCTCAAGCTGTCACAGAAAGAGTCATAGATAGGTTCATGAAAGAGTATTTGATCACTAATATCACAATAATCATGCAGATCCTCTTTACTAGAAGCAAGCACTTTTTGTCACGACCCAAATCCAATAAAGGTCGTGATGGCGCCGGACACCACTGTTAGGCAAGCCAACACCAAGAAGTTAATTAAATCTTTATTTTAATACTTTTGAAATCATTCCTTTTCATTTCCTTATATAATAATTAACGAACTTCCACTGAGTGAATAATCATATATTTAACAAATTTAAATAATGAATAAATCCCATAGTCATCCCAGAACCCGGTGTCACAAGTGCATGAGCAATTTCTAGGAAATTTACATGTAATACAATAATTGTCCGGAATACAAACTGGACAAAAGGGAAAATACAATACATCCAAGGGAGACTCTATTGACTGCGAGTCGTCTTGAGAGAAGCATCTCACCTAAGTCCCCATATCAGCCACACCACTGCGTCAAGGGGGGACACTAGATATGCATGTACCTGTGCAACAAGATGCACAACAAGTGTAGTATGAGTACGAAAACAACGTGTACCCAGTAAGTATCCCGCCTAAACTCGAAGAGGTAGTGACGAGAGGTCGACTCCAACACTTACTAGAGGTCAATTCAATATAATCAAATGTGATGTCAAACATGGATGTTATTATCAAATAACAAATAACAACAAGAAATGACAACTTCTTCCATAAATTATAAATCCCAGTTTCCGTCATCTCAGTTAACAACTTATATCTTAAGGCACTTAAATTATTCAATCACAGATGGTACCCATCAAATATCATGCGCAAGAAATGCAGAGGGTCGTACGACCCGATCCAACAATAATAAAATGTGCACTGCCGAAGGGTCGAACAACGCGAACCATAGATGTATCTATTACCCCGCTCGCGAATCATACATGCGACGCGGTCAAATATAAATAATAGAGTTACCCCACTCGTGAATCATACATGCGACGCAGATACTCATAGATACACACATTCAAACAGTCAATCCAGACTTCATCAGGAAAACAATTATCCAAGAAATTACAATTTCTCTTTTAATGATCGAGAAGATGGTGTTTAATATTTTTAGAAATTCATTTGCCAAGTTTGATATGATTTATGCATCTTATATTTATCAGTAAAATTACAAGTACGACAAATAAAGCATGCTTTTGGGTCCTAGACTACCCGGACATAAGCATAATAGTAGCTACGCACAGACTCTCATCACCTCGTGCATACATAGCCCCCACAAATAACAACACATAATTAATTATTTCACCTATGGGGACAATTCCCTATTACAATGTTATAAAGGAGACTTACCTCGCTCCGAAGTTCCATAACCGGCTCCCAAGCCCTTCCGACAACTCAAATCGATGCACATCGCTCCAAAACTAGCCAAATAAATGAAAACATACCCTAATACTTATAACAATTCAATTTACATAAATTCCCAACCCCACTTGATAAGCTGACAAAATTTTCCTCGGGCCCACGTGCCCGGATTCCGATTTTTTTTTAAAGATAAAGATTACCCATAGCATTACAAACTCAAATATATATTTTATTCCCAATTTCATGTCCAATTTCGTGGTCAAAGTCCAAAAATACCAATGTTTAGGTCTTCTACCAAAACCCCACAATTTCCACTAATTTCGATGTTCTAATCCATATATACTCATGTATTTAACTCAAAATTGTGAAGAAATCACTTACCCCATTCCATATGGCGAAAATCGCCTAAAAACTCGCTTCAATCCGAGCTCCATAGCTCCAAATATGCTAAAAATGGCCGAAACCTCGATATATAACTTCTGCCCAGGTATTTACTCATCGGGATCGTGAAGTACAACAATTCCCAGCCCAAAATATGCTCTTCGCGATCGCGGAAAAAGCTTCGCGATCGCGAAGAACAAATGCGCAGCTCTTCCGGACAGCCTCTAGTAAAATGATCATAACATTTTGTACAAAACTCAAGATTTCAAATAATTTGACTTTTAGAAAAGTAGATACCAAGGGCTACAACTTTTATTCTTTGCTCATCTCCCAATTCCTTATAAATTACGAGATATAAGTTGCTAAAGTCAGCCCTATGCAACACATTGCGATTTCAAAACTCTTCCCGGACATGCTATAGTGTATCAACAATAAATCTTTGTACACAACTCCAAATGCAAAATGGTTTGTTCTTTTGTGAAAACTAGACACAAAGGGATACAACTTTCATTTTTGGATCATCTCCAAATTCCTTATAGATTGCAAGATACAAACTTCCAAAGTCGAGTCAGTGCAGAAGGATATTTCCTTTACGCGATCGCGAAAGGCCTTCCACGATCACGATTCACTGGCCAATTTCTCTCATTTTACTCATCGCGATCGCGACCAATTCCCTGCGATCGCGTAGCACACTGCTGTAGCCAAAAACCAGCAGCTAAAAATGGCCTATAAATGGTCCGAAACCACATCGAAACTCACCCCAGCTCCTCGGGACCCCGTCCGAACGTGCCAACAAGTCTCAAAACATATCACGGGCTTAGTTGAGGCCTCAAATTATATCAAACAACTCTAAAAACATGAATCACACTCCTATTCAAGCTTTATGAACTTTAGAACTTCAAACTTCTATATTGGATGTCGAAACCTATCAAATCACGTCCGATTGACCTCAAATTTTGCACACAAGTCATATTCGACATTACGGGACTACTCCAACTTCCGGAATCGGAATCCGACCCCGATATCAAAGTTTCCACTTTCGGTCGAACTCCTCAAAAACCTTCAAACTTCTAACTTTAGCCAAATGACCCCAAAATGACCTACGGACCTCCGAATCTACTTCCGGTCGTGCTCCTAACACCAGAGTCACCATACGAAGCTATTCCCAGACTCGAAATTCCAAACGGACATTGATAACACAGAAACACACTTCAACCCAAATTTATGAATTTCTTCCAAGAATGTTAACTTACACAATAGGCGCCGAAATACTCCCGGGTCATCCAAAACCCGATTCGAACATACGCCCAAGTCCGAAATCATCATACGAACCTGCCATAACCTTTAAATCCCACTCCCGAGGTCGTTTACTTGAAAATCACAACTCAATCAATTCTTCTAACTTAAAGCTCCCGAAATGAGAATTCTCTTTCCAAATCGACTCTGAACTTCCCAAAATTTAATTTCGACCACGCGTGCAAGTCATAACACCTGAAGTGAAGCTGCTCATGGCCTCAAACCTCTGAACGACGTGCTAGAGCTCAAAATGACCGGCCGGGTCATTACACTTTTATTGGCTCACAATCAACATGACTAGAGGAATGACTTCCCATCGAACAACAAAACTCACATTCTAGAAATTTATCACATGAAAACTCATTAGGCACTTGAATAAGAGAAGAAAGAACATTTAACTCATTAGCAAGCCTCTTCTCATGAATTTCATGCCTCTTTCCACCAAGTTGGTATGCATAATCATCTATGTCATACTCAATTTCAAAAGTAAGCAAATTACTATTCCACTTGAACTTTGATATTACAGTTAATGATTTGATATGCATCAAAATATCATCATCCACAAAAATCATAAATTCACCAACATAAGAAATAAGTTCATTACCTCCAAAAATACCTTAGGTGTTCTAGAAAGGCCAAGAATGTGAATAAACCAATTATACATACCATACTTGGACTTATTTACTAATGGAACAACATTACCTTTTATTCTTTGATGCAACGACTCTAACTTAGCAATGCCTTTAGCGAACTCCAGGTTATAAACCTGTAAATAAGGATCAAAAGAGTCAAAAGGTTCAATAACAAAGAAATTAACCAAGCTTTTATCATCCACCATCCAACAAGAATTGATTTTGCCAAAATCATGTTGGAATCCAATTGGATCCTTTGCCACCATCTCTTGCATCTTACCTCCCCTTTCAAAAGGTCTTTCCACACTTGACTGCACAAAATCACAAGAACTAATACAAGAAAGAGTTAATGGGTTAGGAAGTAAAGAAATTTTTTTCTTGCTTACACTCTCTTTGGCTTTTATCACAAGACTAACTTTTTTTTCACCCTTAGCCTTTTTTCTCTCACTAAAGTTTTTCTCTTTTTATTCACTCAAACCCTCTTGTTTCTCTCTCTCTACCTCACAGACTTTTGTTATCTCATTTCTTTCCATCTCTTCTTTCTTCTGAAGCTTACTCTTTCCCCCCCTTGACATCCTACTCTCTTCACTCAACACAACCTCTCATATTTCCTCTCTTTTGATGTCAACATGCACTCCCTTACTCCTCTCATTCTTTTCTCTCTCATATTTTTTCATATTCTCTTTAACAGTGCTTTCGTTTTCACAAATTTGTGAGGGAGTCAAAGGCCCAAGAATGAGTTTCTTCCCATTAACCTCAAAAGAGTATCTATTTTTTTCTATGCTATATGAAGCTCTTCTGTAGACATACCATGGCTTTCCCAACAAGATATGATAATTATTCATGGGAATCACATCATACCAGATCGCATCCTCATACCTTCCAATAGAGAATAATAAAAGCACTCTTTTATCTACCTTTACTCCTCTCTACATGTAGGGTTCAATATGCTCAACACAAGGCAACTTAAATTTCTCAACCATATAAGTGCTAATTGAATCATATCCAAACTCTTTGTCAATTCTAAGGGCACAAATCGCAGACATCATTTTCGCTCTTGTTTGAAAAATAACTTTACCATTGTCTTTCTTCCATTCGCCATACTGAAAGTTCAACTTTTCAAGTTGTTGAGTCATATCTCGCCTCCTTTCTTCATAACTACCTGTTCGAGACATCTTGAACAAAGATTAGAAGAAATATGTATCTTTCAATTTGGTTTCCCCCTCTAATGTTCTCACCTCTCTTTCCTTTTTCAACTCAAAGCAACTCTTGGTCGTTAATATTTAGATTTATAAATAAATCTTACTAGTCACAACCCTTAGTGATAAGAATTTGGAGTTAGAAAAAGAAAAAGAAAGTGGAAGAGCAAACCTTAATCTTTAATAACTAGGATCCCCTCTTCTATTTCCATTCTTGACTTGGAAAACCAAATAATACTTGAATTCTGAAAATAATAATGAGCAATAAAACTTTTTGGGGGTTGAATTTCGTTTTTTGTTTTTTGTTTTAATTTCTTTTTGCTCAAGAACCTCCCAATATTATCAAGATTGAAATCTTGATTAGCCTATTCTCTGATACCACTTGATAATAACACGATAGGGGTCCAAGAATTACTAAAGAAAACCAAGAAACGTCCAGAAGCTAAAAGAAAAAAAAAGAAAAAAAAGACAAAACATTAAAGATAGATTGAATTCAATAAAGAGTTTCTTTAATTCAAGAAGTCTATTCTTGAAGCTGAATCCTAACAACAACAATTAGCTAACGAAGAACTAATTGCCTTTGGTAGAGATTTAAAAACAAGAGATAGATTGTGAAACCCGACCCTTTAGAATAACAAGAACAACAATAAGCCTAAACTTATCACCTTTCTTGAATACCTAGAAGTGATCTACGATTTCGAAAGAATTTAATCTTACTGTAAAGACCCGTAAAATTTCTTGCTTAAAACAATGCCCGAATAAGTCCCCGAGTTGTTATCTCTGTGGAAATTCTTAAAACGGACCTTGATTTTTGTAAAAGTACCCCCTGGGATTTGAAATAACTTAATTTTTCCAGAAGTTTGGGTGTTATGCGACGCACTATGCGATCGCATAACGTGTATGCGGACCGCATAGTGGTCTCATACACGGGCTGATCACTGCCCAGCTGAAGGGGTGTTATGCGACGCACAATGCGATCGCATAACGTGTATGCGGACCGCATAGTGGTCGCATAAACGGGCAGAATGTTTCAAAATTTTGGCTCACCTGGGGCCATTCTGCGGTCCAGTATGCGGACCGCATGTCAGGAATGCGATCGCATTCCTGACCGCATATTCGACACGGTCTGTTAATTTTCTAAATTTTTATACCCGACCCCAGTTTCATTTAACCCCTGCCCCCTTTCATTTTAACAAGTTTTCTGAACAAAATAGAGAGAAGGAAATGAGAGTTCTTGAGAGAGGAAGTGGTCCTTCCATCAAAGTGATTTCAAAGTTTCTTAGGCCTGGTATTTCGAGTAATCTCCTTCTTCCTCATTCTAGCTAGTAAGGGTTCCCAAACCCTTCCTTTTCTTTCCATTTAATTTTCTGATTTTAAACAAAGGGAGGGTTGTCATGGATTGACTCTTGAAAATATTAACTAAGACCTTGCATGCATGTTTAATAATGGTGTTAATCTAGTGAGAGGGAGTGGGTTGGGATAAACTTTACAGAGATAGGGTTGGTAATCTAATGGGTTCACATAGTGTTTGGCAAAATGCTTGAGAGAGTCCGAATTGCATGCATGACTTCCAATTCTGAGTTGAATATGTTTAATTGTGAACTAGATTGACGGTACTAGTCGGTTCGGTGATTTGTGAGTAAAAGTTAAAAAGGGAACTCGACTCCAGGTATGTATGGCTAACTTTAACCTTTGTAAAATCACTTGTGGTGTTCGAGCAAACGGTACGTGTATTGTTATGAATATGTGCAACTGGTTGTCCGGATTATGTTGAAGTGAGAGGTGTACTACTTGTCTGTCTTTAGTTGATCACCCCACTACCATGCTATGTAAAACGGTTCTAGAAGGATAATGAATCCAAGAGTATGAATGTATATGCTAAAGGCTATGTAAAGAAGCTGTATTCTTATCGCTGAAATTTTCTGTGATTGAACTGTGATTTGTCATCGTGTATTTGAGATGTGACTGCTTGGTGGGATTGGGTTGCGCGCCGCAACAGGGGAGATAAGGGTGATATGTGAGAAGTGATAAGGGTGTGATTGTCAGGTGGGATCAGGTTGAACGCCGCAACAGTTGTCAGGTGGGATCGGGTTGCACGCCGCAACAGTTGTCAGGTGGGATCGGGTTGCACGCCGCAAAGAAATACAACAAATGATTGTGACTGTCAGGTGGGATCGGGTTGCGCGCCGCAACAGAAGAAATAAAGGTGAAATGTGAGAAGGGACAAGGGTGGAATTGAGATTGTGATTATGATGAAGTGAAAATTGTGGAACTTGCATTGTGTATCTTTCTATGTCTTGTGCGGTGATTTGTGTGACTCTCTGTCTGTCTCTTGCTTGTGCANCAGCCCACCGACAGTAGTGCCTCCTCTGCGTCCTATCAGCTGATTTGGTGAGCCCCTCTCCTCTCGGGGCCCAGTGTGGTTCATGACACCTTTTCTTCCGGATTTTCATTTTGGTATTTGTGTAAGGTATAGCCGGAGCCTTGTTACCGACAAGTATTATATATAACTCCTTCGTACTCTTAGAGGCTCCGTAGACAGGAAGTGTGGGTTATGTACTTATGTATTTTGGGCAGTATGACTTGTAGACCACGTAAAGTAAAACTGTGTGTTATGTATATTTTGTAAGTATTGTACTACATGTTGGTAATGACAGAATTCTATGGTTAAATTTCAAATTGTAAGAATGCGTCTTTATTATAGTTGAATAATGTACATCGGAAATCTCGGGTAATGCGTGGGAGGGAAAAAGAAATCCAGGTCCGCTTGACTAGGGCTACCCGGTCGAGTGCCGGTCGTGTCCCTTAGTTTTGGGGCGTGACAAACTTGGTATCAGAGCCTAAGGTTTTAAAAGAGTCCTAGGATGTCTCGGAGCCGTGTCTAGTAGAGCCCTTCTTATCGGTGTGTTGTCGACCACATCTATAATTAGGGAGCTACACATACATTTAGGAAATTACCCTTTTCATTGTTATTCTATATCGTGCGGTGAAGTGGAGAGTGAAAGTGTCCTTGTCTAATTCGTGCTTTGTTCCAAATTTGTTTTCCAGTTATGGCACCAAAGAAGAGATCTCGACTCGGCCTTGAGGCCAATGCCACCCCAAGTGTGGCTGTGAATCATGTACCTGGTAGTGCAGGTGAGAGTGACTCCCCGGCCTTGAATTTGCCGGACCCTTCTATTCTGGATCAAAGCGTTCATGTTCCTGCGGCGGCGGAGGGTGCTGCAATCCCTCCCGCTAACATTCCTGATCCCTATACGGTTCCAGCTTCCGGTCCCGGTACGTCCGAGGGGGACCTCAGAGGAGCTATTCATATGTTAACTCAGTTGGTGGTCGCTCAGGCCAAAAGATCTCATACTACGCCTGCGTCCTCCGGCGGACAGCGAGACTCCGCCGGCTCCAGAGTCAACCATTTTCTGCGGTTGGCCCCTCCAGAGTTCTCAGGTACGGATCCAGAGGCCGATCCACAGTATTTTCTTGATGAGATGTGCAAGACCCTTTGGGTGATGAAGGATACAGGTACATAGGGGGTTGAGTTAGCTTCGTACAGGCTGAGGGGAGCAACATATTCCTGGTTCCAGATGTGGGAGGGTTCCCGTGGAGAGGGAAGTCCTCCGGCTAGATGGAGCGAGTTTGTGGATGCGTTCATGGATCACTTTTTGCCTGCCGAGACTGTGGAAGACCGTGCTACTGAGTTTGAGGTCCTCAAGCAGGGCAGTATGAGTGTTTGGGATTGCCACATGGAGTTCGTAAGGTTGTCCAAGTATGCTCCCCAATTGGTGTCGACCATGGATGCTCGAGTTCGATGATTTGTTCAGGGTCTCAGTCCTTTGGTTGTGAATGAGGCTGCTACAACGGATTTGCATGCGGACATGAATTATGGGAAGATTGTGGGATTCGCCAAGGCTACGGAGGCTAGAAAGTTAAAGATACGGGCAGACAGAGAGAGTAGCAGCAGGGCCCGGTCGGTGGGTCACTCAGGGAGCGCAGTTTCAGGGGGGAGACCAGTTCAGGGGATGGGGCCATCAGGGCCATCCCAGTTTTATGCTCAGTCTTCAGCCAGTGCACCGCCATCCGTGCACCGTTATCAGCTGAATAGCCACTGGAGATCAGGGTCCGACAGCAGGAGACCCCAGCAGTCAGGTCATCCCGGAGGAAGGTTCTAGCAGCAGGGGAGGGCTTTGTGCCCTCAGTGCGGAGGGTTCCATACTGAGGCCTGTTATTTGGATTGCCCGATATGCTATAGGTGTGGGGTGAGGGGTCATCTTCAGCGGGATTGTCGTGCACCCAGTCAGGGCATGGGTAGGGGGTTTGCCCAGTCATCCGGTTCTTCAGCCGCCACATCTTCAGTGCGTCCTCCAGCTCCAGCAGGACGTGGTGTAATTAGGGGTGGGGCTCGTGGTAGAGGAGGACCTAGCCGATTCTATGCTTTGAGTGGTCGCCAGAACACGGAGGCTTCTCCAGATGTTGTCACAGGTATTCTGAATGTTCAAGCACTTGATTGCTATGCTCTTATTGATCCGGGGTCCTCCTTGTCCTATGTTACCCCGTTTATTGCTTCAAGTTTTGGGATAAAACCCGAACAGCTTCATGAGCCGTTCTTTGTATCAACTCCGGTTGGTGATTCTATTACAGCAGCGCAAGTCTATAAGAATTGTGTTGTCACGGTATGTAGTCGCGTTACCACGACCGATCTTATTGAGCTTGAGATGGTAGATTTTGATATTATTATGGGAATGGACTGGCTTTATTCGTGCTTTGCTAAGCTCGACTGCCGAACGAGAGTCATGAGACTCGAGTTTCCTAATGAGCCGGTTATTGAGTGGAAGGGGAATGGTGTGGTGCCGAAAGGTAGGTTTATCTCCTGCCTTAAGGCCTCGAAGATGATTAGGAAGGGGTGTATCTACCATTTGGTCCGGGTCGCGGACACCGCTTCAGAAGTGTCGGCCCCCGAGTCCGTGCCAGTTGTGAATGAGTTTCTTGAAGTATTTCCGGACGAGCTTCCAGGGATTCCGCCAGATAGAGAGATTGATTTTGGGATTGATGTACTACCAGATACGCAACCAATATCTATCCCACCATACAGAATGGCGCCAACAGAGTTAAGGGAGTTAAAGGAGAAGTTGAAGGATTTACTGGATAAGGGGTTCATTCGGCCGAATGTGTCGCCGTGGGGTGATCTGGTTCTTTTTGTTAGAAAGAAGGATGGGTCGCTTCGGATGTGTATTGATTATCGGCAGCTCAATAAAGTCACTATAAAAAACAAGTACCCATTGCCTCGAATAGATGATTTGTTTGATCAATTGCAAGGTGCGAGGTTCTTCTCCAAAATTGATTTACGGTCTGGGTATCATCAGTTGAAGATCAGGGAGCAGGATATTCCTAAGACCGCCTTCAGGACTCGTTATGGTCATTTTGAATTTCTGGTAATGTCCTTTGGGCTGACCAATGCTCCAGCAGCTTTTATGGATCTTATGAATCGGATTTTCAAGCCCTTTCTAGACTCCTTCGTGATTGTTTTTATTGATGACATCCTTGTCTACTCGCAGAGTCGAGAAGATCATGCTAATCACCTTAGAGCATTCCTACAGACTCTTCGTCATCACCACATGTATGCTAAATTTTCGAAATGTGAGTTTTGGCTAGAATCAGTCGCGTTTTTCGGTCATGTTGTTTCTTGAGAAGGGATTCAGGTTGATCCCCAGAAGATCGCAGCAGTGAAAGATTGGCCTAGACCAACGACCCCGACGGAGGTTCGCAGTTTCTTGGGTCTAGCTGGGTATTATCGGAGGTTTGTGAAGGGATTCTCTACCCTCGCCTCCCCATTGACTAAATTGACACTGAAAGCAGTGAAGTTCCAGTGGTCTGACGCTTGTGAGAAAAGTTTTCAGGAGTTGAAGTCGAGATTGACTTCGGCACCGGTATTGACCTTGCAAGAAGGTATAGAGGGATTTGTGGTTTATTGCGATGCTTCAAGGGTTGATTTGGGGTGTGTGTTGATGCAACATGGGAAGGTCATAACGTATGCTTCGAGGCAACTCAAGAATCACGAGAAGAATTATCCGACGCATGATTTGGAGCTCGCGGCTGTGGTGTTTGCATTAAAAATTTGGCGGCATTATCTTTATGGAGTCCACGTGGATGTGTTCTCAGACCACAAGAGTCTTCAGTATTTATTCAAGCAGAAGGAACTGAATCTAAGGCAGCGGAGGTGGTTAGAATTGCTTAAGGACTATGATATGAACATCTTGTACCATCCAGGAAAGGCGAATGTGGTGGCCGACGCTCTCAGTCGAAAGTCTATGGGTAGCTTGGCTCATTTGGAAGCGGATCAGAGGCCCTTGGCTTAGGAAGTTTATCAATTGGCCAGCTTGGGGGTTTGTCTTTCGACCTCAGGCAAAGGGGAAGTTATGGTGCATAATGGGGCAGAATCGTCACTTGTAGCGGAAGTCAAGGAGAAGCAGTTTATTGATCCAGCATTGGCACAGTTGAAGGAAGCAGTTCTGAATGGAATGATTTCGGCACTTTCACTCGGCAACAATGAAGGAGTGTTGCGATGTCAAGGTAGGCTATGTGTTCCAGATGTAGGTAATCTTCGGGGAAGGGTAATGGTGGAGGCTCATAGCTCCCGGTATTCTGTGCCCCCAAGTGCTACAAAAATGTATCATGATCTCCGAGAAGTTTATTGGTGGAGCGGTATGAAGAGGGATGTGGCGGACCATGTATCCAAATGTTCGAATTGTCAACAGGTGAAGGCCGAGCATCAGAGACCCGGCGAGTTAGCCCAGCTTGTGGAAATACCGACGTGGGAGTGGGAAATGATTAATATGGATTTAGTGGTAGGGTTACCTCGCACTCAGTGCAAGTTCGACTCGATTTGGGTGATAGTGGATCGACTCACGAAATCAGCTCATTTTTTGCCAGTCAAGTCCACTGACACATCGGAACGGTATGCCCAATTATACATCAAGGAGATAGTTAGACTTCATGGCACTCCAGTTTCTATTATCTCAGATCGAGGGGCCCAGTTTACAACTAATTTTTGGCAGAAATTTCAGCAAGGTTTGGGTACTCAGGTAAATCTCAACACGGCTTTCCATCCACAGACTGACGGTCAGGCAGAGCGGACTATTCAGACGCTTGAAGATATGCTACGGGCTTGTGTTTTAGACTTCAAGGGTAATTGGGATGATCATTTGCCGCTTGTCGAGTTTGCTTATAATAACAACTTCCATACTAGTATCTGAATGGCCCCGTTTGAGGCATTGTACGGAAGGAGGTGTAGATCTCTGATCGAATGGTTCGAGGTTGGTGAAGCAGAATTGTTAGGACCAGATCTTGTGCACCAAGATATGGGAAAGGTTAGAGTCATTTAAGAGAGGATGAAAACTGCTCAGAGTTGTCAGAAATCCTATGCGGACGTTCGTCGAAGAGAATTGGAGTTTCAGGTAGATGATTGGGTGTTCTTAAAGGTGTCCCCCATGAAGGGAGTGATGCGGTTTGGGAAGAAAGGGAAGTTGAGCCCTAGGTACGTCGGGCCATATCGAATTGCTCAAAGGATAGGACGGGTGGCTTATAGGTTAGAATTGCCCCATGAAATGTCATTAGTGCACCCAGTGTTCCATGTGTCTATGTTGAAGAAAGTGGTTGGAGACCCATCCGCCATCATGCCAGTTGGGACTTTTGAGGTTAATGAAGAGCTATCATACGAAGAGGCTCCGGTTGCTATTCTTGATAGGCAAGTCCGTAAATTGAGAAACAAAGAGATTGCTTCTGTTAAAGTGTTGTGGCGAAGTCAACGAGTCAAGGAAGGCACATGGGTAACAGAGAAAGAAATGAAAGAAAAATACCCCCATCTGTTTGAGCAAGTGTAGTAGTGATCGTGTGAATTATGGTTCCAAGGAAATTTGATGTTGTACTCAGATTCGTGCAAAGACACCCCATTTTTTTCTCTTTCCTCTCCTAATTGCCTTATTGTTGTAACTTTCCAGTGCGTGCTAAAACTGTATACAAAGTTGTTAAATAGGTGGTGTGCCACCTTTAAAGCAAATAAAAGCTTCGTGAAACAAATGTGCTAAGTAAGTGATTAATGGTAGTGTAGATTGGTAATGGTTAAAAGAATTGTCTATGATCTATTGAGGTGATTGAACTGTATGGGGCGCACTGAAATGGCCCAAAGTTATGTGCAAATTATGTTCCACTAATTGAATCTTATGCCAATTTGTGATGAAAAGAGGATGAGCTATATGTATTTGTCATGGTGATTGGATATGTGCAAGTGTCAAGGTAATGAATGGTATACCAGTTGTAGGGATAACAAAAATTGTGTAATGATGCTTGGAAATATGTTCAGGGGCTCTCTGTCAGGTGGATAGGTCTAAATACAAAGGAAACTCAGGCGAAATTTTCTGAAAATACTGGAGTTAGTGTAAATTGGGAAGTTTGCATATCATGTTTTCAAAAACCAAATGATTTCCAAAATCCTCATTCGAGGACGAATGATTTTTAAGGGGGGGAGAATGTAAAGACCCGTAAAATTTCTTGCTTAAAATAATGCCCGAATAAGTCCCCGAGTTGTTATCTCTGTGGAAATTCTTAAAACGGACCTTGATTTTGTAAAAGTACCCCCGGGATTTGAAAGAACTTAATTTTTCCAGAAATTTGGGTGTTATGCGACGCACTATGCGATCGCATAACGTGTATGCGGACCGCATAGTGGTCGCATACACGGGCAGAATGTTTCCAAATTTTGGCTCACCTGGGGCCATTCTGCGGTCCAATATGCGGACCGCATGTCAGGAATGCGATCGCATTCCTGACCGCATATTCGACACGGTCTGTTAATTTTCTAAATTTTTATAGCCAACCCCAGTTTCATTTAATCCCTGCCCCCTTTCATTTCAACAAGTTTTCTGAACAAATAGAGAGAAGGAAAGGAGAGTTCTTGAGAAAG
>ML283323.1:0-23075 GCA_005239495.1 Nicotiana undulata | reverse complement strand
ATAGCTCATGTACACAAGAGAAAATAAATCAGCATGCTCAACGAAACTCAGGAAAAGTGAACTGCACAAAAATATTCACAATGTCAGTAGTATAAACCTTCAGAAGCAGCACCCAATAATCAGTTTATAGAAGAAATCCCAAACAACAAACTTGAGCAAACATAAAATTATAGCAGCCCAAATATCCTCAAGATTAATCCCTCACTGAATACATAAAACTAATATGTCATTCATGGAATAATTAGTTTTCAAAACTGGTATGCACTCTGAATGAAATAAAAGTCTTCAGACAATAACTACAAACTTGAATACACTTCAAAAAATTAAATTATCAAATCAGGAATCTCAACCAAATAATCTTTCCACTAATTATATAAACGAAAACATATCAGATTATGAAATCTTACCAATTTTTTAATGTTAGAGAAGAAGAATAAGAACTCGAATAGGATCTGCAATCAGCGAAATCAAAACACATAGAGAAGAAAAAGAGCAACTTAAAAGAGGAGGCATACCTTGGATTCTCAAACAAGGAGATGGAAACTAGGGCAGATGATCAGCTGATCGTATTCGCACATGACCAGACGAGCGAGACCGGCTCTAAAGCTAGCTAGACGGAGATTAGGGCAGAGGATTTGATGCGGTACTATATTTTGAGAATACAGAGGGTTTAATTTAGTATTTAGAACCTTTTACTTTTCAGTTTTGGCGCCTAACTTTTAGAAAATAATAGCTTTTTAATATTTTTGTATTAGATTTGGCGGCACTCTCTCAAGGCCTCTCGATTATAATTTAGAACCAGTTATTATTTTTTTAGGGACCAGATTAAATATCTTCAAAATAAAATAAAATATTAAGGACCGCAGTATAATCTCGTCTCAATACATATATTATTACCGACGAGATTATTAACTCGTCCCTAAAAGTTGGTCGTAATTGAGGCTTTTTCTTGTAGTCCTTGCGACCCACACTTAAGAGTTCATCACATGATGTTCAACAATTTTCGAGGCTACTAAGACTTCACCTCCTTATTTAGCATGAGAATCAAGCAATGACACAAGGATGTTTTCTCCAATTTCGAAGTATCGGTGAGCCACCACACTTAAAATTTAAAGTGGTGCACAGCGACATAGCACTAATATTACAATCTTGGAGATTCGGGCTCCAATGGGGACAAAGAATGCCTTTGAGGCATTTTGACAAACACTTAGCATGCACTAGTGCAATGGAAGTGCTTGTAGGAATGAGGGATTGCCACACCCTCCCAAATCAGCTTGGGAATTCCGTGCTACCACTTTTGCACACAACAAAAATACCATTCCAATGGGATTTATGGGTTTAGGACACACAAACACATTTTTACTATGAATAACAAACCCAAAAATTTTATCTGATTTCATGACTTTACACAATTCGAAATTTGGCATCTCAGAAAGAGTTAGTGTCACGACCCAAATTCCCAACCTTAGAGATCGTGATAGCGCCTAACGCCATACTTGCTAGGCAAGCCAATGTTAGAGTTCGCTCAAGTATTTCCGTTAATTAATCACTTAAACAGGATAGAACAATTTTAAATTAAACTTGATCCAATGGATTTCAATAAATGCTTCCGAATATAAAATAAAAAAATAATAAATTAAGCCGAGCCACGAACTAATTATATAAATAAATCTAGAGCTACCCCAGAGTCTGGTGTCACAATTCACGAACTACTAAAGAATACTACACATAATGGGCTGAAAGAAATAGTGTAACTGTTCTGAATAATATAAAATAATATATGTAAAAATAGGAGAAGACTCTCGGAATCTGCGAACACCGGCAGATGTACCTCGTGTCTCCAAATGAATAGGTGGTCGTCCTGAAATCCCCTAATGTTGACTATACCTGGATCTGTGCAAAAGAGCACAGAGTGTAGTATCAGTACAACCGACCCCATGTATTGAGTAAGTGTCGAGCCTAACCTCGGCGAAGTAGTGACGAGGCTAAGGTTGGGATTTAACAATATAGTCGATAACAATATTAAATAACAAAGCAGTAGAGAAGTCTAAACAAATAAATAAATAAATGTTGCAACAAATTTTCATAATTCAGCTGCCTTTTTCAGATCTCAGCTATAACCAATCCTTAAATAAATTTTAAAATTTCCAAACTTTAGCTTTAAATTAAAAAAATAGTGCCAAAATATATAAAGAATAGTAAAATAAATATTTAAGCTTTTCAAACTTTATTTCTTTTTGAAAATCAGAAAAAAATACGAATGTCCTCCCTTATCGCTCCTTGTTGCGGCGTGCAACCCGCTCCCACCAGACATATCATATCAATTTATTCATAAATTTCACAATTCAGGCCAAGCATTTCACAATATTTTTGTCTCAATAATTATAAATAATAAACTGCATTTTCCTCATAACTCCATCACTATCCTCTCAACCATAAAACCAACAGGAAAATAAGAATATCAATATTTATTTCGTAAAACAATGCCAAGCTCCTCAACCGTTTTATATCACATGGGAGTCAATTCAAATCAATATTTTTCCAAAAATAATCACAACAATATCTAACAACAAATTAATCTGGCCAAATAGTCATTGAAACAATAACGAACATATAACAAGTAAAACCATAATCAAATAAGTGAGGAACGGGAAGGGGATCATGTTCAACAGACAATTTGGATGGTGCATAGGTACTCGTCACCTCACCTATACACCACACCCATGCTTTTCACATAACAAACAAGTGGAGAGTCATATTCCCTCAAGCCAAATTTAGACCAAACACTTACCTCAATTCCGCAGGCCACTCACTGCTCAATTATCGCTTTTCCTTTTGAATTCACCTCTAACTTGCTCGAATCTAATCACAATTAACTTAATATCATTAACTAATGCTAAAGGAACTTAATTTATTGAATAATATAATTTTTCCTAAGTTTTCTAAAACAAAAGTGAAAACCCGACCCCGGGCCCGCTTGGTCTAAACTCGGAGTTCGGACTAAATTACGTTTACCCATTCACCCACAAACCCAAATATGCTATTAGTTTTGAAATCCGACCTTAATTTGACATAAAAATTCAATTTTTACAAAACTCACTAATTCTACCCAAATCCTAAATTTTTACCATGAAAATCCTTTGTTTTTGCTTTAAAAGTGATGCAAAATAGTAAGGAATTGAAAGAACACGATTTGGAATTGATTACCTATGAATTGGGGATGAAGATTGTTGAAGAAAACTCATTTTTAGGGCTGGAACCTCGAAAAATTGGAGAAGAAAAAGGTCTGTCCATTTTTAATATATTTTCTGCCAGCTATTCTGCCTTATTGCTCATGCCAAACGATTCCTAAACTCGATTTTTATGTTTCCAATGGATTCCTTGTGAAATTCTAGTCAAGTTAGGCTTTTGAATCACTCAATTTGACCTTAAAATGAAAGCGATATGTAGGTTTTAATATTTGCAATTAGTGCAGATTTTTAATACGCCGTCAGGGATAATTTCGTCATTAACCTGAAAAATTTGGCAACCTTAGTAAAATGACCATAAAATCCTCATACGATGTCCAAATTCGATGATTCTTTTTTATGAAGGTCCATAATTACGATACGGATATAATACTTCATTCAAAACATAAATCGGAGCTCATTTGTTCAATATAATATTATTTATGCTTGAAGAAACGACGTCGAAGCATAAGAAAGAACGAGCGCAACACAACACAAACCTATTTGAAACTTACCCGAGCCCTCGGGGCTCTAAACCAAACATGCACGCAAGTCTAGAAGCATCATACGGACTTGATCTTGCGATTAAATCATGAAAATAACATGTAAAACTATGAATTAAACCTCAAAACTCATTATTTTCCTCAAGAACACTTATAGTTCATAACCTTTCAATCGGATGTCCGAATCACGTCGAAAAGAACTCCGTTTTTCACCAAATTTCACAGGCAAGGCCTAAATATTATAACAAATCTTTACCGACCTCCGAAATTAAAATATGGGCTCGATACCAATAACTTCAAACATTAATTCTTTTCTTTATTTCATAAATAGTTCAGCAAAACAATCTCTTTCAAAAATTGATTTCTAAGGCTTGGGACCACATAATTTATTTTCGGGCATACGCCCGAGTCCCATATTTTACTGCGGACCTCCCGGGATCGTTGAAACACGAATCCGAGTCCGTTTACTCAAAATGTTGACCAAAGTCAACTTTTATCAAATTTAAATTCTAAAAATCACTATTTCTCATATTTTCACATAAAAACTTTCCGGTTTCACGCCCGGACAGCGCACGCAAATAGAGGTATGTAAAATTAATCTTTTTATGGATAATAAGCCAAGAACGAAGTCTTAATTTATAAAATGACCCCTTGAGTCATCACAGTTAGAAACATCCTTAGATGTTTAGGAGAAGGGATTGCTCTTGAATTGATGTTTCAAGTGAGTGAAGGGATGGATGCATATTTGTCTTCAATGGGGTTTGTGCGGGAGGGGGTGAGGGAAATTGGGGCGGGCAGTGTGTTTTTAGGCGTGAGGCAGTGTTTTAAGTTAGGTTTTTAAGAGGAGTTAAAAGAAACAAAACAAAAAAGAAAAATAAAGAAAAAAACTACCTGGCAACACGAGGCTTCTGGCGAGCTACATACCTGGCGAGGCGAGCTCCAACACGAGCTAAGAGGCGTGCGGCCCGAGGGTTGTCACGAGACCTACCTCGCTATAACTCTTTCTAGGCGAGCTCCAACGTGCAGAACACACTTGGCGACGCAAGCAATGCAGCCTGGCCAAGCGCGCTGGAAACCTGGCGCCGCGAGGTCTACTGCCCGGTCCGCTGGTACTGCCTACAAACATGTTAGTGCCTACAAACAAAAAGAAATTTTTTAGTTACGCTAAAATAAACTACGAATTGGGTTGCTTTCTCACGAGCGCCTTAGTTAACTTCACGGCATGAAGACTACAAAATTACAATGTGTTGCCTCCTACGAAGTGCTTGATTTAATGTCGCGGCACAACGCAAGAAATCGAACTTAAGGCTCACTTAACATTTTTGGCTCTTGCAAATGAGTCACTGATACCACTTTCTTCTTATCTATGCCTAAGTAATGTTTCAACCTTTGCCCATTGACTCTTAAACTTGCGAGAACCATCTTCTGATGCAATCTCTACAGCTCTGGTGGGATGAATCTCTAGCACACGGAATGGTCTTGACCATCTTGACTTCAACTTGCTTGGAAACAACCTTAATCTCGAATTGAATAATAATACCACATCTCCAGGTTTAAAAGTTTGCTCAAGAATGTTTTTGTCATGCACCATCTTCATTATTTCCTTATATAACCTTGTACTCTCAAAGCATGGTAATAGAACTCGTCAAGTTCATGCAGTTGTGTGACTCTACTAGTTCCAGCAGCCTCCAAGTCCAGATTTAATTATCGTAACGCCCAGAAGGCTCTATGCTCTAACTCCACCGGTAAGTGACATGCCTTTCCAAATACCAATTTATCCGGTGACATACCAATCAGAGTTTTGAACGCACTGCGGTAGGCCCATAGCGCATCATCCAATTTTCTTTCCTAATCAGTCCGAGTAGCATTTACTGTTTTGGTCAAAATACTCTTGATTTCTCTGTTCGTCACCTCCACTTGCCCACTTGTTTGTGGGCAATACAGAGTGGAAACCTTATGGCGAACGCCATATTTCTCCAACAACTTTGCAAAGGCTCGATTGCAGAAGTGGGTGCCTCCATCACTGATGATCGCTCTTGGACTACTAAATCGGGTGAAGATATTTTTTTTCAGGAAACCAATAATTGCCTTTGCATCATTTGTTGGAAGTGCCACGACTTCTACCCATTTCGAGACATAGTCCACGCTACCAGTATGTACTTGTTACTATATGAGCTGACAAATGGTCCCATAAAATCGATTCCCCATACATCGAATAATTCCACCTCATGAATTGGGTTCATGGGCATAACATGTCGACGGGAGATATTCCCCGTCCGTTGGCACTTATCATAACTTTTCACCCAGAAGTGTGCATCTTTAAATAACGTTGGCCAATAAAAACCCGTCTCCAACACTTTAGCAGTTGTCCTTACTCCTCCAAAATGACCTCCATACAGGGAAGCATGACATTCCTGCAAAACAATAGATTGGTCTATCTCGGGAATGTATCTCTGGATCATGTTATCAAGACAAATCCTAAACAAATATGGTTTATCCCAGAAATACATGCGACAATCACGAACGAACTTTTTCTTTTGCACAGAGGACAAGTCATAGGGAACAATACCGCTTACTAGGTAATTTGCAATATCTGCATACCATGGCACTGCCTCAAGGCTCGTGGCTAAAAGTTGTTCATTTGGGAAATTCTCCATGATGTCTTCCACCTCAACCTTCTTTTCAGCTCCTTCAAGTCTGGACAAATGATCAGCAATTTGGTTTTCTGTTCCCTTTCGGTCGCGAATTTCCAAGTCGAACTCTTGTAGCAGTAGCACCATCAAATTAGGCGCAACTTTGGCTCTTCTTTCTCAATTAGGTACCTGAAGACAACATGGTCAATATAAATAATTACCTTTGAGCCTATCAAGTATGACCTGAATTTATCAAATGCGAACACTACAACCAACATCTCTTTCTCTATCACTGTGTAATTCAGTTGGGCGCCACTCAAGGTTATACTTTAACAGTAGATCGGGTGCATGACTTTATCTTTTCTCTGTTCAAGAACTGCTCGCACAACATAGTCGCTTGCATCACACATCAGCTCGAAAGGTTGCCCCCAGTCGGGAACCGCTATGATTGGTGTAGTCACTAGTCTCTTCTTCAACTCCTCAAACTCTACACTGCAGTCATCAGAAAAAACAAAAGGGTGATTTTTTTCAAGCAGTTTACACAAAGGGTTAGCAATTTTGGAAAAATCTTTTATAAATCGCCTGTAGAAACCGGCGTGGCCAAGGAAACTTCTTATTGCCTTAACGGAAGTGGGTGGTGGTAACGTTTCTATTACATCAACCTTTTCACAATCCACCTCAATGCCCTTACTTGACACTAGGTGCCCCAAGACTATACCTTCATGTACCATGAAATGACACTTTTCCCAGTTTAGCACCAGATTAGTCTTCATACATCTTTTCAGCACTCTTTTCAGATTCCTAAGGCAGTCATAGAATGAGTCTCCCACCACGGATAAATCATCCATGAATACTTCCATTATGTCCTTTACCATATCTGTGAAGATGGCCATCATGCACCTTTGGAATGTGGCGGGTGCATTGCATAGGTCAAACGACATTCTCTGGAAAGCGTAGATGCTATATGGACAGGTGAATGACATTTTCTCTCTATCCTCCAGGGAAATAGAGATCCGATTGTACCCCGAGTATCCATCAAAAAGCAAAAGTGGGACCTCCCAGCCAATTTATTTAACATCTGATAAATGAACGACAAGGGAAATGGTCTTTTCGGGTGGCCTTGTTCAATCTTCTATAGTCCATACAAATTGGCCATCCCGTGACTGTTCTTGTTGAGATTAGCTCGTTGTTCTTATTTTGCACCACAGTCATTCCACCTTTCTTTGGCACACGCTGAACTGGGCTAACCTAGTTGCTGTCGGAGATGGGGAAAATGATTCTCGCATCTAACCACTTGATCACCTCCTTTTTCACGACTTCTTTCATGCTGGGGTTCAACCTTCTTTGATGTTCTCCAGAAGGTTTGTGCCCATCTTCAAGTAAAATCTTATGCATACAGAAGGCGGGGCCGATTCCCTTAATATCTACAATGGTCCAACCAATTGCAGTTTTGCACTCTATTAACACCTGCAAAAGTTGTTCTGCATGCACATATAACAAACTAGATGAGATAATAACAGGCAAAGTCGAGTTAGGTCCTAAGAAAGTATAACTGAGGCGGAGGAGTCTTTCTTTCTTCTAAGTGTAAAGACTGGAATTCGAGCTCTCTTTTCCAGTACCCTTGTCCTTCAAGAGCCAACACCTACTCTGCCAAGTCCTCTCCATTTACCTATTCTAAGTTCATAAGGCAGGCTGCTAGAGGGTATTTAGCATTCAAAGCCTTATCTTCCTCCTCCAAAATCACATCCATAGCTTCTATCAGAGAGCAGTTAGAAAATTCACTTGGTCGCTGCATAGACTTCTGCACATTGAACATTATCTCTTCATCATTCAGTCTCATCTTTAGCTCTCCAATTTCACAATCAGTTAGAGCTCTCCCTTTGGCCAAGAATGGCCTTCCCAAAATTATAGGAATCTCCTCGTCATCCTGGCAGTCCAGAATGACAAAATCTTCCGAAAACACAAACTTTCCAACCTGCACCAAAACATCATCAAGTATACCTGATGGCCTTTTCACCGTTCGATCGGCTAGCTGTATAACATGGAAGTGGATCTTGCTCATCCAATGCCTAAACTTTTATAGATAGCTAAGGGCATAAAGTTTATGATCGCCCCAAATTACACAATGCTTTAGCAAACAAATAGATGCATATTGTGCATGGGATTGTGAAACTCCCTGGGTCGGAAAACTTCTTAGTTATGGGTCTCGTCACGACATCACTATATGTCTGAGTTAGTGTAACAGCGGCCAAGTCTTGAAAGTCGAACTTGCGAGACATCAAATCCTTCATCATTTTTGCATACCCAGGCATCTCCCTCAAGGCATCAATCAATGGAATATTCACCTAGATTTTCTTCAACATCTCCGTGAATTTCTTATACTGCTCATCCTTATGATATTTGACCAACCTCTGCGGGAAGGGTGCTGGCGGTCGCTTCTTTCTTGTGACTTGAGTTAGATCCTGCTCGGGCACTTTTTCTACTTCCTTCTCTTGCACTCCCTCAGCCTCCTTTTCAACCTCTATTTCCTTATTTATTTCCTCCTGGGCTGGCTGGATTCTTACTTCGGTTAGCTCAGTTAACTCATCTACCTCAATTGGTATTGGCACGAGTATCTCGATTGGTCGGCTTTTACGAGCAATTTCTTGCTCTAGATCAAGGTCTCTACCTGTAACGACCCAGCCGGTCGTTTTGCGCATTAGGATCCCGTTCCTTTAAACGAAACATTCCATAGCGGCTATTCGTGCTTTATGACTTGCGGGAGCGGGTGGTTCAGGAATTGGGGATGGTTTGGGTGGTTTAGGAATACTTGGTTCCTTAAGGTTGGCCTATTAGGCCAAGTTTGACTTCGGTCAACATTTTGAGCAAACAACCTCGGAATCGAGTTTTGACAGCTCCAGTTGCTCTGTATGATGATTTCGGACTTGGGCGTGTGTTCGGCTCGGGTTTTCGATGACCCGGGAGCATTTCGGCGCCCGAAATGGAAATCAGGATTTCCTTATATTTGAAATTTGGCTTGGGACGTGATTTTATGCTATCGAGGTCCGAACAGAATTTCGGGACCGAGAATAGTTCTGGATAGTCATTTATGACTTGTCTGCAAAATTTGGTGTCATTCCGAGTAGTATAGGTCGGTCCGGTGCATTGTTATAGAAATCAAGAACTTGAAGTTCTTAAGTTATGATTCTAAGTGGGGGAGGATGTAAAGACCCGTAAAAATTTCATGTCTAAAATCAATACCCGATAATTATGGACTAGTACCATACAAGAGTATATTAATAATAGGTAGAATTTTGAGTAATTCGAGATAAGTTTTAAATTATGCGGATAATTAATTAATTACCGGGTAACGAGACATTACCTAATTATCTAATAAGTGGGTAAATAATTATAATCCCACCCCAATCCCCACGTGGCAGTAGACCACAATTAAGATATATGACTAAGTAGTCATATAAGCTTAGTGTCTAAAGTGAGCAACGTGTAAGTTTAATACACTAAATAGGTTTTTGGTCTCTTAAAGCTTGGTCTCTTTACAAACTTAGTTCATTTTTTGAGTCAGAGAACAAAAGGTGAATTAAAAGGTGAATACAAGATTAATTCATTTCTTTCTAATTCATAGTAGTGAAGAATAGAACGCTAACTCCATACACACAAAAAAAATCTTCCAACGAGACTTTGCAAACAATTCCAACGAGAATTATTAAAACCGTAGCAACGTAAAATTTTGCGGTTCTAAAGGAGTACGGTGCAATATTTTCCAAGAATATTATACAAATTTTTTCTACTCCAGTTACTAGTCCTCAGGTGTAGAGTTTGGAATTGCGGGCGCGTTTTTGGTCTGAGAGGTAGATTCGACATGAGGTGAGTCTCCTTTCTAACCTTGTAAGAGAGAATTGTCCCCATAGGTGTTCTACATGTTGTATGTAATTATTTGCGGGGGCTACGTACGTACTAAGTGTACGTAGCGGCTATTATTGTTATGTACGGGTAGTTAGCCCCCACATATTTCTTTCATGTGTGTTGAGTTTTCAGAATTAATTAACCCGGTGGGATAGTATTTGATTGGGATGGAAATAATAGTTGAAGTTAAAGTTGAAAAAAAGAAAGAAACTATTTAAGAATTGAAGTTGCTTGGACATAAATTTTACTTAATAGAAAATTACTATGTGTAAGTATCGTTGTTAAAATTTTCAAACCTCCAACTACAGCTATCATACATGATTAAGATTTGGTTGACAACAGGTTATACGTGATTAATTAAAGAATAATATGAAAGGAATTATGTAATTTTGTTTCTCTGAGATTCATGGAATTTAAAATTATGAAATGAATTGACTTACGGGAAGTAATATGAAAGAAATTATTTATGGAAGGTATTATGAAAGGAAAAGAAATGACTTATAAGTTTTGTACTCATGTAAGATATTATTGTTTCCCCGAGATTTCGTAGGCTTGAATAATTGGAAAGAATTTGTTATGGAAAGTAGATTTTAATACTTTATGTGCGTATGTGACCGCTTCGCAATTTACTTTCCGCGAGCGGAGTGTGATTTTCCCCCACTCTCATGGGAGCGGGCCGTACGCCACGATAGATTTTATAGTGCACTCTCGATACGGGCCGGTCGATCCCCGGCAGGGCATCGGGATTTAATTAAGAATGCACTTTTGGTACGGGCCGGTCGATCCCCGACAGTGCATGGACGAAGTTGTACAATAATATGATATGATTACATTGAAAGACGCACTTATGGTACGGGCCGATCGATCCTCGGCAGTGCATATCAATTCTTCCTCATGACTCTGATCGGTTGTCTTACTGCTGTGTGCGCATGTCTGTTTGGTACCGTTTTCCTGATTTGTGATTTGATAGATGTTTTGAAAGAGGGACAGGTAAGTTGTTATTGCTTTCAATATTTATTTGAAAACTCTGTATTCTTTTTGCAACTGTGGTGCATTGTTTACATGTCTACTACTTTCCTTATATCCTGTTTATACTATCACTGTTAGACCTTAGTGAGTATCGAGTCGACCTATCATCACTACTTCTTCGAGATTAGACGGGATACTCACTGGGTACATATTATTTATGTACTCATGCTGCACTTCTGTACTTTACCGTACAGTTTCTGAGGCTGGTGCATCTGGTTATCAAACCGGAGCTAGATATTGACTGTAGCGGACCTGACTTCACGGTGAGCTGCTTCTCCTAACGATCCTCAGCAGCACCATGGAGTTTCTTTTGCTTATGATCCCGTCTATTTGTTTCAGACAGTAGGATTGTATATTCTACCTTTTGTATATCCAGTTAGTATGCCCATGATACCCGCGACACTAGTTCCTGGTACACACATAGTATTTGTGTAGATTATGTCCGTACATATATGCATATTTTGGACTCGCACCTCATTATGACTGTTTTGCTTAAAACTGGTTAGTTACCCCTAATCGATTAATAATATAAGCTTTGTAACTTAGTATATATATATGACTTGTCTGCAAAATTTGGTGTCATTACGAGTAGTATAGGTCGGTCCGGTGCATTGTTATAGAAATCAAGAACTTGAAGTTCTTAAGTTATGATTCTAAGTGGGGGAGGATGTAAAGACCCGTAAAAATTTCATGTCTAAAATCAATACCCGATAATTATGGACTAGTACCATACAAGATACCATATGACCACGTTAGTATAATATATGAAGTATATTAAAATTAGGTAGAATTTTGAGTAATTCGAGATAAGTTTTAAATTATTCAGGTAATTAATTAATTACCGGGTAACGAGACATTACCTAATTACCTAATAAGTGGGTAAATAATTATAATCCCACCCCAATCCCCACGTGGCAGTAGACCACAATTAAGATATATGACTAAGTAGTCATATAAGCTTAGTGTCTAAAGTGAGCAACGTGTAAGTTTAATAGACTGAATAGGTTTTTGGTCTCTTAAAGCTTGGTCTCTTTACAAACTTAGTTCATTTTTTGAGTCAGAGAACAAAAGGTGAATTAAAAGGTGAATACAAGATTAGTTCATTTCTTTCTAATTCATAGTAGTGAAGAACAGAACGCTAACTCCATACACACACGAAAAAAAGCTTCCAACGAGAATTATTAAAACTGTAGCAACGTAAAATTTTGCGGTTCTAAAGGAGTACGGTAAAATATTTTCCAAGAATATTATACGGATTTTTCCTACTCCAGTTACGAGTCCTCAGGTGTAGAGTTCGGAATTGCGGGCGCGTTTTTGGTCCGAGAGGTAGATTCGACATGAGGTGAGTCTCCTTTCTAACCTTGTAAGAGGTAATTGTCACCACAGGTGTTCTACATGTTAGGTGTTCTACATGTTGTATGTAATTGTTTGCGGGGGCTACGTACGTACCAAGTGACGAGAGTACGTACGTAGCAGCTATTATTATTATGTCCGGGTAGTTAGCCCCCACATATTTCTTTCATGTGTGTTGAGTTTTTAGAATTAATTAACCCGGTGGGATAGTATTTGATTGGGATTGAAATAATAGTTGAAGTTAAAGTTGAAAAAAAGAAAGAAACTATTTAAGAATTGAAGTTGCTTGGACATAAATTTTACTTAATAGAAAATTACTATGAGTAAGTATCGTTGTTAAAATTTTCAAACCTCCAGCTACAGCAATCATACATGATTAAGATTTGGTTGACAACAGGTTATACGTGATTAATTAAAGAATAATATGAAAGGACTTATGTAATTTTGTTTCTCTGAGATTCATGGAATTTAAAAAGTATGAAATGAATTGACTTACGTGAAGTAATATGAAAGAAATTATTTATGGAAGGTATTATGAAAGGAAAAGAAATGACTTATAAGTTTTGTACTCATGTAAGATATTATTGTTTCCCCGAGATTTCATAGGCTTGAATAATTGGAAAGAATTTGTTATGGAGAGTAGATTTTAATACTTTATGTGCGCATGTGACCGCTACGCAATTTACTTTCCGCGAGCGGAGTGTGA
Organism: Nicotiana undulata; assembly: GCA_005239495.1. NCBI lineage: Eukaryota > Viridiplantae > Streptophyta > Magnoliopsida > Solanales > Solanaceae > Nicotiana > Nicotiana undulata. The sequence goes on along the minus strand of ML283323.1, from coordinate 9,721 downwards.
TTTTCCCCCACTCTCATGGGAGCGGGCCGTACGCCACGATGGATTTTATAGTGCACTCTCGGTACGGGCCGCTCGATCCCCGGTAGTGCACCAGGATTTAATTAAGAATGCACTTTTGGTACGGGCCGGTCGATCCCCAGCAGTGCATGAACGAAGTTGTACAATAATATGATATATTTACATTGAAAGACGCACTTATGGTACGAGTTGTTCGATCATCGGCAGTGCGCAAACATGACTATGGCAAGAATGCACTTTTGGGACGGACCGATCGATCCTCGGCAGTGCATAGCTATTCTTCCTCATGACTCCGACCGGTTGTCTTACTCTTGTGTGCGCATGTCTGTTTGGTACCGTTTTCCTGATTTGTGATTTGATAGATGTTTGGAAAGAGGGACAGGTAAGTTGTTATTGCTTTCAATATTTATTTGGAAACTCTATATTCTCTTTGCAACTGTGGTGCACTGTTTACATGTCTACTGCTTTCCTTATATCCTGTTTATACTATCACTGTTGGACCTTAGTAAGTATCGAGTCGACCTCTCGTCACTACTTCTTCGAGATTAGACGGGATACTCACTGGGTACATATTATTTATGTACTCATGCTGCACTTCTGTACTTAACCGTACAGGTTCTGAGGCTGGTGCATCTGGTTATCAGACCGGAGCTAGATATTGACTGTAGCGGACCTGACTTCACGGTGAGCTGCTTCTCCTAACGATCCTCAGCAGCACCATGGAGTTTCTTTTGCTTATGATCCCGTCTATTTGTTTTAGACAGTAGGATTGTATATTCTACCTTTTGTATATCCAGTTAGTATGCCCGTGATACTCGTGACACTAGTTCTTGGCGCACACGTAGTATTTGTGTATATTATGTCCGTACATATATGCATATTTTGGACTCACACCTCATTATGACTGTTTTGCTTAAAACTGTTTAGTTACCCCTAATCGATTAATAATATAAGCTTTGTAACTTATTATATATATTGATATGCTTAAGGCAATTGAGAAGGAACCGTAGTAGTTTAAATGTTGGCTTGCCTGACCCCGCTGTTGGGCGCCATCACGACCTGAGTTAGGATTTTTGGTCGTGACACTACCATTTCTTAGACTCATTGCCATAAGCTGCTTCGGGCCCTGCTCTTTTGGATTGACATGTGTGTCTGCATGCAACGTCCCTTGGTGACGATTATTCAGAGCCATATATATATGCCCTAATTGAATCTCAATGCCTTTTATCGCTGAGTCATGTGCTTCCACCTTCTCTTGATTTTTCCATTGGACCCAATCAATTGTTGCAGCATCCCTTTGATTTCAGATAACCCATCATCTTGTCTCACTATCTGTTGTTGTTGAGGCTGTTGATAAGCTAGCTGCTGATTTTGCTGGTTGTATCCTTGTTGCCTTTGGTAAGGCACAACTTGACCATGTGGTCGCATAACTCCAGGATTGTTTCTATTATTGTACTGTTGTTCTGTTGGTCTATACTGCTGATTCTGCTGCCTCCAATTCTGACGACCTTGCCTCTGTCCTCCATAGTTGCCCAGATAGTTCATATTTTCCTGATAGTTCTCGTTTTAACTTTTACCACTCCACGAGCATACATACGGTTGGTTAATGCATGGTGTACATAAGTCCCCATTAGTCGTGTCAACTATGTGAACCTGTTTCTAGGCTGATTCATCAAGCTTGTTGGTGAGGATACTCATTTGCATCATTAGAGCGACCATATTCTCGGCTATGGAGTTGTTTTGGTCCAAAGCTATTGAGTGAATTACAGGAGTGATTGTAGAGTCTCTTGTCATCCATCTTGAGTTTTGAGCCATTTTATCAAGTACGACCTTGCATTCCCTGAATGATTTCCTAAAAAATGCTCCACCTGCTGAAGCATCAACATTGGCCTTTAAGCTGTGTGCCAATCCCATGTAGAACCTTTGCCCCAACATCTGATCTAGAATGCCATGATGTGGACACTTAACCAGCATACCTTTGAACCTCTCCCACGTTTCTTGCAGTATTTCAACTGATTTCTGCCTGAAGCTCAATATTTCATCAACCTGCTTGGCACTCTTATTGGGTGGGTAGATATCATGACCCAGAATTCCACCGTCGGGACCGTGATGACGCCTAACATTCCACTTGCTAGGCAAGCCACGCTAGGGTATTATTGAATCAATTCTAATACAGTTTAGTAATTAATAGTAAATAAGCTATAAAAGGTGCGGAATATTATAACAACTTCATCATTTATCACTACCCAGATCCGGTGTCACAATTCTCGAGCATTCTAGAATTTACTACAAATACAAGTCTGAAAGAAGTACAATTGTTCGAATGAAAGAAACAATAAGCAGAAAATATAGACAGGGACTTCAATGTATGTGAAGGTCGACAAATCTACCTTGAGTCTCCGGATATCGGGTACAACAACTAAACTCTCGGTACCAAAATCTGCATTGAAAGTGCGGAGTGCAGTATCAGTACAACCGACCCCATGTACTAGTAAGTGTCGAGCCTAACCTCGATGAACTAGTGACGAGGATAAGACAAGATACCTACAATCAAACATGTAGTTTAAGAGTATATATGTAAATAACAATAAAGGACTAAATGGGTAATACTGGGAGGGGAAACATGTTGAAGGGAAATACGAGATAGAGAATTACAGCAGAAAGATAACATGAACAGTAAATATACTATAAACCAACAAGAATCAATAAACATAATAAAGGAAAAATGCACGGAACCATCCTTCGTGCTTTTACTCTCATCCTCACCATAATATAATAGAAACGCACGGCATCACCCTTCGTGCATTAACCTCATAACATGGCACGACATCACCCTACGTGCATTACACTCACAATATGGCATGACATCACCCTTCGTGCATTAACACTCTCAACCTCACATAAAGTCAATAGAATAGACACGACATCACCCTTCGTGCATTACACTCTCCCTCACCAAAACAATGAACAAGGACAATAGGGAGATAGAAAACCACAAGAACAAGTTTTACTTCAACTTTTGGTTCCACAACACCAACCTCAACTTGTATCAACACTCAATCAATACCAAAATCGGTAAGCATGATAAGAATGATCAACTTCACGATTAACTAATCTAAGTATGAGCAACATAAAAAAAGAAAGCAACAATTACAAGAATAAGACCCACCCACATGCTATAACCCGAAACCAAATACTCGCGACCTCACCTATACGTGGTACCCAACAACTAAACACGTAGCAAATGGACAATTAAGTCCTAATCCGTTAAGCCAAGGTTAACCACGACACTTTCCTCGCTCCAACGACCAACTCAAAGCTTAACCACAACTTTTCCCTTCAAACAAACCTCCGAACCAATAGAATCTAGCAAATTACCAACCAAACAATTTAAATAAAGCCTTAGGAATTACCCACAATTGTAAAGAATTCAATTTAGGCCATTTTAAAAAAAAACAACAAAAGTAAACATCCGGGACCACTTGGTCCAAACCCGAAATTCGGACCAAACCCCGATTACCCATTCACTCCCGAGACATGTTATATGATTGGTTTTGGAATCCAACCTCAAATCGAGGTATAGATCCCCAATTTATCAAATTCCTAGTTTCTACCCAACACCCCCAATTTCACCATGAAAACCTTAGTTTTTTGGTTGAATATTATGAAAAAGTAGTGAAAGATTGAAAGAAATTAGTTTAAGATCACTTACTAATGATTTGGGGAAGCAAAGTTCATTGAAAAATCGCCTCTTGTGTTTTATGTTTTGAAAATTTTGGAAATGAATCAAAAATCATGTCTAAGTCCCATTTTCTTCACCTGCAAATATCGCATTTGCAACCTAGGCTTCGCAAATGTGAAGCCCGCAAATGCGACATTTTCTTGACAAATGCGAAAATGTTCTTGGGCCTGCAGTCATCGCAAATGCGAACATGTGTTCACAAATGCGAAATGAAGATGATCGCAAATGCGACCTATACTTCGCAAATGCGAAGTCCAGCCCCCAGCCCAACTGCTAGCAAATGCGATGGGTTCTTCGCAATTGCGAGGCTCACATTTGCGTGCCAAGTCTCGCAAATGCCAGACCTGCAGGTCTGATGCACACCGGCTACAATTTCTAAGTCCAATTCACTCCATAGCCTATCTGAAACTCACACGAGCCCTCGGGGCTCTTAACCGAAGTGAAATTTAAGTCTAAAAATATAATACGAACTTGATCACATGATCAAATCGCCAAAATAACACCTAGAACTCCGAATAGAACACCAAATTAAATGAAATTTTTAAGAAAGCTTTAAAATCTCTATTATTACCACCGGACGTCAGAATCACGTCAAACCAACCCTATTTCTTACCAAGTTTCATAGATAAGTCATAAATATTATATTGGACATGTACTGGGCTCTGGAACAAAAATACGGACCCGGTATAAACAAATTCTTAAAAACCATTAAATTTTCAAACTTTTTAATTTTCAACAAAAAATCATAACTCGAGCTAGGGACCTCCGATTTCGATTCCGGGCATACGCCCAAGTTCCATATTTTGATACGGACCCACCAGGATTGTCAAAACGCGGATCCGGGTCCGTTTATCAAAAATATTAAATGAAATCAACTCAAATGAAGTTTTTAGGCAAAATTCTTTATTTTTATAAGATTTTAACATATAAGCCTTCATGGCCAATACCCGAACTACGCACGCAAATCAAAAAAGGCTAAAATGAGGTTCTAAAGGTTTCGATATACAGAATTTGATTTTAAAATATAAGATGACCTATTATCACAGTAGAACTTGTTCAAAAATTTCTTGACTAATTCCTCCCAAGTGGTGATGGAGTTTAGTGTAATTTGTGGGAAATACCAAGAGTAGCTCATAAATAATAATAATAATAATAATAATAATAATAATAATAATAATAATAATAATAATAATAATAATAATAATATAGTTTAATCACAAAAACCTTTTCCAAAAATTGGAGCAACTACAATCAACATCTTGGTCCCAGGTGACATCATTAGATCATAATTNTAATAATAATAATAATAATAATAATAATAATAATAATAATAATAATAATAATAATAATATAGTTTAATCACAAAAACCTTTTCCAAAAATTGGAGCAACTACAATCAACATCTTGGTCCCAGGTGACATCATTAGATCATAATTAGGTCCACCTGTTAATACCTTGATCATAATTGGTATCAACACTCAATCAATACCAAAATCGGTAAGCATGATAAGAATGATCAACTTCACTATTAACCTATACGTAGGTATAGGTTAATCAAAGCATGAGCAACATAATAAAAAAAAATAACAATTACAAGAATAAGACCCACCCGCATGCTATAACCCGACAACAACACATAGGTACTCGTGACCTCACCTATACGTGGTACCCATCAACTAAACACTTAGCAAATAGATAATTAAATCCTAATCCTTTAAGCCAATGTTAGCCACGACACTTTCCTCGCTCCAACGACCAACTCAAAGCTCAACCACAACTTTTCCCTTCAAACAAGCCTCCGAACCAATAGAATCTAGCAAATTACCAACCAAACAATTTAAATAAGGACTTAGAAACTACCCACGATTGTAAAGAATTCAATTTAGGCCATTTTTTAAAAAATCAACAAAAGTCAACATCCGGGACCGCTTTGTCCAAACCCGAAATTCGGACCAAACCCCAATTACCCATTCACCCCCGAGCCCGGTTATATGATTGGTTTTGAAATCCGACCTCAATTCGAGGTCTATATCCCCAACTTACCAATCCCTAGTTTCTACCCAACAACCCAAATTTCACCATGAAAACCTTATTTTTTTGGTTGAATCTTATGAAAAAGTAGTGAAAGATTGAAAGAAATTAGTTTAAGATCACTTACTAATGATTCGGGGAAGAATAGCTCATTGAAAAATCTCCTCTTGTGTTTTATGTTTTGAAAATTTTGGAAATGAATCAAAACTCCTGTCTAAGTCCCATTTTCTTCACCTGCAGATATCGCATTTGCAACCTAGGCTTTGCAAATGCGAAGCCCACAAATGCGACATTTTTCTTGACAAATGCGAAAATGTTCTTGGGCCTGCAGTCATCGCAAATGCGAACATGTGTTCACAAATGAGAAATGAATATGATCGCAAATACGACCTATACTTCGCAAATGCGAAGTCCATCCCCCAGCCCAACTGCTAGCAAATGCGATGGGTTCTTTGCAATTGCGAGGCTCACATTTGCGTGCCAAGTCTCGCAAATGCCAGACCTGCAGGTCTGATGCACACCAACTACAATTTCTAAGTCCAATTCATTCCATAGCCTATCTAAAACTCACACGAGCCCTCAAGGCTCTTAACCGAAAGTGCAATTTAAGTCTAAAAATATCATACGAACTTGCGCGCACGATCAAATCGCCAAAATAGCACCTAGAACTACGAATTGAACACCAAATTAAATGAAATTTTTAAGAAAGCTTTAAAATCTATATTATTACCACCGGACGTCCGAATCACGCCAAACCAACCCTATTTCTCATCTTCACAGATAAGTCATAAATATTATATTGGACGTGTACTGGGCTCCGGAACAAAAATACGGGCCCAGTATCAACAAATTCTTAAAAACCATTAAATTTTCAAACTTTTTAATTTTCAACAAAAATTCATAACTCGAGCTAGGGACCTTCGATTTCGATTTCGGGCATACGCCCAAGTCCCATATTTTGATACGGACCCACCGGGACTGTCAAAATACGGATCCTGGTCCGTTTACCAAAAATATTGACCAAAGTCACCTCAAACAAAGTTTTTAGGCAAAATTCTTTATTTTTATCAGATTTTAACATATAAGCCTTCCTGGCCAATACCTGGACTATGCATGCAAATTGAGGAAGGCTAAAATGAGGTTCTAAAGGTTTCGATATACAGAATCTAGTTCTAAAACATAAGATGACCTATCATCACAGTAGAACTTGTTCAAAAATTGCTTGACTAATTCCTCCCAAGTGGTGATGGAGTTTATGGGGAGCGAATTGAGCCAAGACTGAGCCTCTACCGTCACTACGAATGGAAACAACAACAACCTTATTAATTCCGGTGTCGCATTTGGTTGCCTTTGCGTGACACATATCGACAGGATGTTTTTCAGATACTGTTGAGGATCTTCAATGTAAGACCCCAAGAATAGTCCCTTGTTCTGCACCAAATATAACATTGTTTGTGATTTGAAATGATTCCGCTTGTATTTGAGGGACTACAATTGTGGTTGCCATATTTTCGGCGGTGGGTTGTGCACAGTCATACAAGGATGCTTTTGGCACAAGAGGTGCCACATTTCTGCCAATGGGTCATTTCCATTGTTTATGTTGTTTGGGTTGTCTATTACGTCACCCATGTCTAGTTCGATTCATTCTATTGAGTTCTGTTGCCGTTTGTCCTTCTTGTTTGCACGATTCAATGCCTTAAAACTTTCTCAGGATCTGATAATGATTCAAACAATTCACCCGTTCTTGAGGAGTTTCTAGGCATGAACCTATAACACCCAAGACTACAAACGTTAGAATTTCAATATAATTAGTTTAAAATGAAGAAAATTGCCTAAACTAAGAATCTTAGCTCTTCTTTTAGCTGCAATTAATAACACCGTTAATTCCCCGGCAACGACGCCAAAATTTGATCACGCCCAACTATGCCTCCTAAGAGAGGTCTAGCGGTCGTTGCAAATATAATCTGGTTAACAAGTCCGAAGTCGAATCCCACATGGAATTAACCTACTAAGTACAACCACTAGACTTGCACGAATTCAAGTAATCCAGCTTCAGAAATATTAAATGACAAATTGGATGTTTACTAACTAAAAACCAAGTAATGAAAATGCAGTATTTGATAACTAACGAAGGACAGGTTGTAGACAAGATTTTGAACAACCTAAGGTTATGATTTCTCCTATTGTCGAAATCCTCCCCGCTACGTTTCTTATAAATTTGCCTAAGTATTCTCTACCGATCGTGAGTACCTTGAGTGTCGTAATTCTCTTCCGAGTAACTATTACAATTTACTATACATATTCTTCATAACTATGCTGGCTGGCACTAGATTACTGCTCACTAGGATGCACCAAGGTTTCGGTATTCCTAATCCCACCCTTAAACCCTCTGTATTGATCCCTCACATACGTTAGGAGTGATGTTGTTCAACAACTACTAATACGTATTCTTTTCCAAGTAATACACACTAATTAGGCACAATCGATTGAGAGCTCTTCCATCAACCACAATGTAAACGTACTTGAACAAATAGAGAAAAAACAAAGGCAAATCTATATTAAACGTAATAGGAAAATCATCCTCCAATAGGTTCGAAAAAAAAAGATTAGAAGTTTAGCTATTCATATTCATAGTAATAATTTTCCAAGTATTTTTCATAAACAAATTACAAAGAAAAGATGAAGGAATGTAGAACTCGATGATTCCTTCCCCCAAAAGTTGTTCCACGTGCTATTCTTGCCTCTGGTCGCAAAAACTCCTTCAAAATGGTGTTTTATGACTATTTATATGTGTAGGTAAAATACCTAAATGAAATAGCCCAAGTCCAAACCCAACAAAGAGACGAAATAAGCTTTTAAAATCCGGAACACGCTCTCTACAAGCCTCACCTCGCGAGGCAAAGCGCGAGCTTCACCTCGCTACACATTGTGCGCCGCAAGCTTCACCGCGTGGAACCTCTTACTGTAGACCTGGCGACACAAGCTCTATTGCATGCAAATTCCCTCGCCTCGCCTGCTCTAACACGAGCTTACTCCCTCGCTTAGCCTGCTCCTGGTTCTGCTTCATTTTTCATTCTTGCTTTGCTTTGTTTAATTCGCCATGTACTCCAAATTCGTCATTTGTCCAAAATTCATCTCCAACGTACCTACACATAAAATAACCTCAATTAAGTGCAAATATAGTATAGTTTAGCATTAAAGACCCAACATGCGAGGTAAGTAAGGAAAAATCTCACTTTATACCCATTAAATCCAAACTATTTACCCTTTAATACCAGGCCCAAACTATTTACTACTCCTACCCATACGACCCAAACTATTTACCCGATTTTCTACTCGTTATTGAAGTTGGGTTGTTGAGCTTGAAATGGTGATCAGTGCTAGGGGAGGCCCACGTGAAAGGGATCCTCTTAACCACACTGACAAAAAAACAGAGACTTGATAAGGATAAATTAAACTATTTGTGTTCAATGGTCGAAAGGTACTGGAACTGGATTGTTTTGCCCTAGTATTTATACTCAGTTACTCATTTTCTTGAATTGTTTAAACTATATATCCTTGAATTTTTTTTTGTTTGCTATTTCTTGACTTACTTGTAATTTGTTCTTACAAAATTGTTCTTCCATTTCTGTCACGACCCAATGCTCCCTCCGACTGGGTCTCATGACGGCACCTAGTCTTGACGACTAGGTAAGCCTATTACTTAAGCGAAATTTAGATAAAATAGGTAAATTAATAGTAAGTGAAATAAATCATACTAGAGTCGACGCCGCTCGGCATTTAACAATTTCTTTACAACTACATCACAAGCTACTCTACTGCTCAATAGGTACAACTGGATAGAAAGAATGTATAGTTTCATCTACGAGTACTACAACTGCAAGATAGGAAGGGGACTCGGAGATCTGCGAACGCTGCAGATTATACCTC
>ML283321.1:16616-41736 GCA_005239495.1 Nicotiana undulata | reverse complement strand
AATCAAACCCCAAAACCAAATTAATCAAACTTAAGAACTTTGAAATTCTAGAATTCGCTTCAATGCGCCGAACTGGCCTAAACTGCTCGGAATGACTTCAAATTTTGCAGATAAGTTATAAATGACACGACGGAACTATTCCCGGTTTCGGAATTTCATTCGGACCTCGGAAACATAACATCACTCTCCAAGCCAAATTTCAAATTCTTCAAAAACCTCAAACCTTCATTAACTCCATTTTTTTCCTCATTTTGATCCGAAACCAATCAATTCAAGTCCGTTTTACACCAAATTTCAGATAGGACACATAACATATACTAAACCTGTTCCGGGCTCCGGAACCGTAATACGGGCCCGGTAACAAGGTTTTCACATAATTATTCACTTTCAAATTCCTTTATTATTTTCTGAAAATAATTTTCTTTAAAAATTCATTACTCAGGCTTGGGACCTCGGAATTCGATTCCGGGCATACGCCCAAGTCCCATATTTTTCTACGGACCCTCCGGGACCGTCACATCACGGGTCCGGGTCCGTTTACCAAAAATGTTGACCAAAGTCAACTTTATTCAATTATTCAATTCAAAAATTCCATTTTTATCATATTTTCACATAGAAGCTTCCCGGCTACCTGCCCGGGATGCGCACGCATATCGAGGTGAGACTAACGGAGGCTTTCGGGGCCTCGGAATACAGATTTAGCCAGAATTACTCAAGATGACCTTTTGGGTCATCACAGAAATACGCTATTTATGTTTTTCCTCTCTCTTTCTTTCAATTAACACACGATTTTCTCTCACAATTTTTTTCTTTCTCTCTCTCTCTTTCTTCTCTCTCTTCGAGTAAAATAGGCCGAATCTCAAAAACTTGAAAGTAAACCTATAATCAAGCGGAGATACCTTGGGCAACGGATAGATTGAAGAGAAAGAGAGATTCTTAGCGCGGTAAGTAAGAGAGAAAAGAGGAAGAAGCGGTCAAAGTGTAAGCGTTGCAAATTGTAATGGAAGAGGTAGTGAAGCGATACAAGGAGTCTTGGCCGGAAAACGTCATCTCCAACGAACTTTCTTCTCTTCTTTGCTATTTAGTCACATACAATGATAAAAATACATTATATTTTGTACGAATTCTCTCAAACACATTGTACTTTTGTACAAATGTATTTTTTTTGCATGTATTTATGTATTTCGAAGATCTGTATTTTTCTAATACAGTTGATTACACATGTATTCATGCATATTGTACATGTAGTATGCATGAATACATGATATAAACATTGAAATACACTGAATACATACATTAAAATAGAACAAAATATAAATAGTGAATACATTTAAATTTAAAATACAGTAAAATATACTAAATACAAATAGAAATATAGTGAATACAACCAATAAAATATATTGAATACAGGAGTAATAACATGTATTAGGAATAACTAAAATACTGTTAATACAAATACATTTGAATACACTGAATATAAAATAGAGAATACAGTAAATACAAAACATTGAATCTAATGAGTGCAACATTAAAAAATAAATATTGAAACGCACTAAATACAAAAGTTATATACAATTGAAACATCATTCTAATTAATTGAGTTGATGACGAGGCATGTTAGAATTGAGTTTGTTGAGTTATATTAGGATTGTATCACGCTAATTGATATTATTTCTGTTATTAGACAACTGGACATACCTATCTTTAAAGTGATTGTCATCATTGTATTCATTAATACATGGCGTGAATACATTTGAATACATGCGTGTACAGCTGGACTACCATGATTTTAAGTGCTTTTTGATGTTGTATTCATGAATAGACAGTGCGAATACATGAGAATAAATCCGCGTACAGCTGCACTGTCTTAATTTTAGGCGCTTTTTGTTGTTGTATTCATGAATACATGGCGTGAATACTTGTGAATACATGCGCGTACATTTAGATTGCCCTTATTTTTAGGCGCTTTTTGTTATTGTATTCTTGAATACAACAGTACGAATACAGCGAATAGACTATTATAATAACTAAATAATAGCTATAAGAATTAATTATGTATATAATAATTATAAAAAGTTAATAGCCGTTAAACAATAATAATTTCTGAAAATTCGAGTATATAGTACGCAGTCGAACTCCTCCAATACAATGTGCATCCGAGTCTAGTTGATTTTCAACTAACAAAATGATCGAGTTCATTGGTTTTACCATTCATTACAACTTTTTATAAAAATTATAAACTAATTTATTTACATGAAATATTAAAAATGTAGAAGATTTATACTTTTTTCGGTCCAAAATAAGTGATTTTATGGCTTTTCTTTTGTGGTTCAAAATAAGTGATTTTTTCAAATTTTAAGAATGAATTAATTATTTTTTTCCTATATTGCCCTTGGAGTCGATAGTGTTGGAGTATGTGTTATGAGTGTTTATGTAAAATAGTAAAGGTTAATATGGTCAATTTTATTACTAATTAATGTTTAAAAAGTAAATTTTTTAATCTGTGTAAAAATATATAAAAAATCACTTATTTTGATCCGTATAAAGTAAATATAAACGGTAAAAAGATTCTGTAACATCATTATTTTTCTATTGAAATAATTATGTTACACCATTTCTTTCGAATCAAATCATTATGGAGATACAAACCTATGTAAACTTAGTGGGCGTTTGGACATAAGAATTGTTAAATTTAACTAAAAAGGTGAACTTTTTTCGAGCGAAATGATATTTAAAAATTAGAGTTGTATTTGGACATGAATATAATTTTGGATTATTTATTAAGTTTTGTGAGCGATTTGAGTGAAAATTTTAAAACACAGCCTTTTGGAGTTTTTAAAATTTTCAAAAAATTTTAAAATTTATCTTCAAGTGAAAATTAAAAAATTTATGAATAAACACTGATTTTAAAAAAAAAATCGAAAAAAAGAAAAAAATCGTATGTCCAAACAGGCTCTTAAAGCCATGCCTAAACCCAAACCTGAAAAAAATAAAAGCACTAGAAATTTGTAATGATTAACTCCATGCCTTGTATTATATTCAAAGTATCTGAAAGTGGGGACGACATGTTTCACTTATTTTGAGTTTTGGTCTAAAAACTAGTGATGACAAAAGAAGTGCAGAAAGAGAAAAAAATCGTACTCGTATGGAAAAGGGAAAAGAAAAAAGAAACAAAAATTAAATAAAGTGCCTAACTTTTATACTTTTTTTTTGGTAGAAAAAAAAAGATAGCTACTCATGATTTGTAAAATTTGTAACTTACCACAAAAGATGTGGTGCAGTGGATGAGACTGCTCATCCTTTAACCGGAGGTCTCGAGTTCGAGTCTCGGGTATGAAAAAATCCTTGGTAGAGAACGCTTCCCCTCAAATGGGACCCTATGCGGCGCAAATTCGGATATAATCGGGCTCCAATGCGGATACCGAACACCGGGTGGAAAACCAAAAAAAAAAAATTGTAACTTAAAAAATAAGATATTTAACCTTAAACAGATAAATTACACTCACTGTATACAATAATTTTTTCCACAAATTGAAGTATATAAACCATAATTAATGTATATAACTCTTGATAGAAAAATATAGAGGTCGAAAATTACGGTAGATGATTAGTAGGTAATTGAACGTGTTTTTCTATTTATTTTTTTACTAGTAGTTAGTATTGTTCTTATATTTCTTTATTCTTAGATTTTTATTACTACGTAATGTTTCTTCTGATTCGATTTTTTTATTATTTTGTTATTATTACTGCTTCCATAATAATTTACTATCGTATTTCTTTTTTTAAATTGTTGTAATTATGTCTTTTTTGAGCCGAAGGTATATCAAAAATAACTTCTCTATCTTCACAATCAAAGCAAAATCAGAAAATTCAATAAGAGTGTTCAAAATCTATTTTTTGCTTGATAACAAGTACTAATAATTTACCTTATATACAGTATGATTTTTCGACGAAAAATGTACAGTTGATCACTCTTGATCACATATAGGCCTTTGTTTATAAGATCAATAAAGTCTACGTGCATATTATGTATCTTTACCAGACCTCACTCGTAAAATTAAACCGTATATTTTATAATTGTTTTAAGTAACATTATTTTCCTGCCTCACATAATCACACTTGCTTGAGGATAAATATCCAATTATTGTCCTATAAATACTGAACTCTTGACATCTGTCTTTCTTCAACCAGAGAACCTTTTAATTTTCTCCTCTTCTTCTTCTTTCTCACAGAAAAATATGGCTTCTCATAAGACTATCACCGTCTCTACTTCTGATAACTGTGCCAACGGCGATTCATTGCCGGCGAACTCGCCGAAAGGTCAGTGCCTGTGCTCGCCGACGACTCATAGAGGATCTTTCAGGTACTATTTGTCGATCTTATTTTCTTTTTTGTCTGTTAAAAATATAAAATATTTCATTTCTGTTTAAAGTAAACTTCTCATTTTACTATTAATAACTTACGGTTTATTCAATATGTTATGACATATTTAATAATAATTACAAGTTCTAAACACTACAAAAAAAAATTGGATATAGCTATAAACTTCGTTGTTAATATATTTTTAGATCTCGTAACTAACAGAATTTTTTATTCTTTTCTTACTCTTTCAGTTTAATTTAGATGAAGTACTTTCATTTTTTCGTCTGTTCCAAAATAAATGATATAAATAATTCAACTTTAAATATTTTATTTTACTGCCGCCTATGATACTAGGACCAATAGGTTCAAAATGGGTTTGTGTCGTAGGTGTTGAACGATCTACTCTACACAGGTGTGGGCTTACAGGGTAGGGCTCATAAACCCTTTCTTTCATTTATCAATAGGGTCCTGCCCTGATTGGTCACTTTTCTGGGCCGGAATCGATAAGTAGAAGTCATACAAAAGAAATTTTTCTCTTCGCACCTCAGATCAAGAAATATTTTACTTATTTTAACTTTAATGAGAAATCTATTTAACCACACAAATATCATGGCCGCGCAAAGTTTTTACCGCTTAAATTTTTAAGACCATAAACTTCAAAAGCCTTAATTTTTTTTGCTTAAACGCGGAGTAAAATTACCTTATCTAAATTGAAACGGCGGAATAATAATCTATCATTAAATAGGATTACTGCTGGATCTTTTGTTTAGCTACAAAATAGGTCCGTGTCTAATTCATGTTTTTTTAGTAGTGAAAAATCTTATAACCAAATAAATATAAAAATTCTTTTTCTTTAAAATTTCGTATCTAGTCAAATAAGGATTTTATAAAATAAAATTGAGGGAGTAATTATTTCTAGACAGTAATAATATCACGTAACGAGCTTTCTTCTGTTTTCTTTTTTATATAATTTATTTTTCCACGAAATTTCTAATATGAAATATATTTGAATTTCTTAATATATCAGGTGCAGGTATCACCGTACTCCATCTTCTGGTAACACAACAAGTGAATGGTTCAAGAGATCAAAATCCATGCCTGTTAATAAGCAAAATAATATATCACCCAAATCAGTTGAATCTACTTAGAATATTAATGTACTTTTTCAATATGTTTTTGAGTGGATAAATGGAAAAGTATATGGTTTTCTCTTCTTTTTTTCTTTTTTTTTTCCCCTCTTAAATATGTACATTTTTTTATATTGCAAGGGACGTTCTTTTCTCTAGTTCCACTAATTACATCTTATTAAGTTACTAGCTTAATTTAGTCGTTAATTTGTCTCTGTTACAACAAGTTAAAATAATTGGTAAAATAATCGAAAGAAATTAACAAAATGATTAATAATCTGTTTAGCCAAGTTTTTAAAATATGGTTTTTGAGAAGTGTTTTTTCTAAAATTGTTTTTTTTTAAAAGTATTTTTGGTAAAAATTAATTTGTGTTTAGCTAATCAATTTGAAAAACCTTTTGAACAGCAATTAGTGTTTGATCAAATTTTTAAAAAGTGTGTGTAAGTATATTTTTCTCGAAAGTGCTTTCGGAGAGAAGTTATTTTTTTCTTCTTTTCAGAAACCGCTTCTATTTTTCTTCAAAAATATTTTTTTTTCTCCAAAAAGTTTGGCTAAACACTTTAACTTTCGAAAATAATATTTTTTACAAAAAAATTTACTTTTGGCCAAGAAAAACATTTGGCCAAACAGGTTATAATTAACTTTGGGAAAAGGAATGTTTTCATATCTTTTAATCAGAAAATGGTACATACTAGGGGCTAGGGTTGTTCATTTAGATTCATACAATTTCGGATTTCGGATTGGATCGAATTTCGAATTGTATTTATAAAAGTTTCGGATTTTGGATCGGATTCGGATTGATATATTTTAATTCGATTCGATCCGATCCGAAATCCAAAATTATTAGGTAATGTATAAATATTACACTTTAATTTTAGATAGTCAGTACTTTCTTTACATCTTCTTCCAAGTTATTACTTTTACAATTGCTAGAATTAGCTATATTGACACCATAGTACTCTCATAATTGTATAAACATGAATTTTTTTTAATGCATTGCTTCTTTTAGACAGAAAATATACATATTAGTTTGCAACATTGAGGCATTTACGATCCAAAATTCGATCCGATTCAAACTTTAAAATTTGAATCCGATCCGATATAATTCGGATCGGATTCGGATTGCATTTTCTAGAATCCGAAATTCGAAATCCGAATCCAAAATGTGCTAAATCCGATCCAATTCGATCCGTGCACAGCCCTACTAGGGGCAGTGGCGGATGTAGTGTAGTTTTATCGGGTTCAACTGAACCTATAATTTTTGTGTATAGTAAAAAGTTACGTGTAAAAATTTATTAAAAGTGCAAAATAGTATGTAAATTTATAATTTTAAAAATATAATGAGTTTAATACTAAAATTTTAAAAGTTGAACCCTTAAAATTTTAAATTCTGAATCCGTGTCCTAACTAGTGGATAATGTGCGTGGACTCGCACTATTATTTTAACTGTTGAACTATTAATCTTTAAATTAATGTTATTATCATAGCTCTCCACTTATTGTAACAGGCATTGCTTACTCACCACGTATCAATTATATCATGCACCAGGAATTAGTAATGGATAAGATAAACAAGAATGTACCTCAAAATAAATTAACTACTGATAGTATCATTAAAGATAAGATAAGATAAGATAACACAAAGACAGTATCAAAATAACGCTAGTATTTCCTCCGCTTCAATTTATCTAAATCTTTTAGAGTTTAAGAATTAAATTGATTAATTTTAGTGTATTTTAAACGTAATTTTTTTTTATAATTTTTGAAATAAAATTTATCTATTTAGAAATTACATAAAAATATTATAAGTCACAATAATTAATAGTATAAAATATTTAGAAACATTACACAAAAAAATGCATAATCCAAAAAAAAATTGCTTGACTCTTTAAATATTAAAAAAAAATTACATAAGTGAAATAGACTGAGTAATAACTGTTGTTACCTAATATATACTAAGAGTGGCCCATTATAATTAAACCTATTATTATACTTATTAATCGCACTTCACTATAATAGTTAAGTTTTTTCGGAATAAAATTTTTTACTTTGTTATAATATGTATTTTATAGCAGTAATTTATTATAACATTCAAAAATATTCGAAACAAACAAGATTATTATAACGAGGTTTGACTATATCGTCACTTTGTTAAAGTTACCTGTCAATGCTTATAGTAGAAAGTTATCTGTTATTACCTTCTATGTGAGCTGATCATATACATATTTTTTTCATTGCGCGTACATAAAATAAAACTACTACAATTATTATTATTATTATTATTATTATTATTATTATAATAATAATAATAATAATAATAATAATAAATTCAGTAAAATCTTTTAAGTGGATTTTGAGAAAAGTTGCGTGTACCCTAATCAGGGGCGAAGCCACCTATGACAAAGGGTGGTCAACTGACTATCCTTCACCGAAATATTACGAAAAATTACATTGCGTATATAAGTAAAATATTAATTTTAAATGTATAAAATATAGATTGAACACCTTTTATTAGGAATATTCTTTTAGTTCTTTCAAGTTTGAACACCCTTTGTAATATTGCTGGTTTCGCCATCGACCCTAATCTTATCCCTATCTTATGAAAGTAAAGAAATTATTTTACAGTAGACTCTGCGCTTATTATTATTATTATTATATTCTGGAATCTATTTATTTGGGTTGTAGGGTAGGGTGGGTGAGGAATGACATCAATTCTAGACCAGCTGAATAGAACCTTAGGAGATATTATAGCATGGGACCAATTATTAAAGACGTGGGAATCTCTTTTTTCTTTAACTATCACGCAATTGGAAGGAGGGGGATAAAATTCAAATTATCTCCAAGGTTCAAGTGGATAATGGAATAATTATTTTTGTGATGGATTTTTAATCACCTGTTCGTTTGGTAGATATATCTTATTTTAGTAAAAAGTAAAAGAAAAGGGGAAATTAAAAATTTAAAGGATAATAAAAGTGCGTCACTTAATAGATAATGACTTTGACATCAAAGTAGGAGAAGGATGTGTACCCAAATCACCCACCAACAAAATTTATTTATCTTTTCAGAACGGTGGCGGAGACAATATTTTCTATGACAGATTAAAAAATGAAAAAAGTTTAAAAATTAAAAGAGATTGTAACTAGTGAAAATTGAACTAGCGATCTTACAAAAGTTTTAACCCCCTTGATCACTAAGTTATTCTTTTAAGTTGTATCAAAGGTATTCAAAACATTATATATAGAGGTAAAAATAAATTTTGCCTTATATATACCATGTAATTTTTCCGCGAAGAGGGTTCGGATAACCCCTTCCAACCCCCCTAAATCCGCCCCTGGTCGAGAATTTACCAGAAATTTTTTGTCTACTTTTACAAAATATAAAGTAAAATTTGCGTATACACTACCCTCCTCAAATTTTACTTGTAAAAATTACTAAATTTATCGTTGTTGTAAGTATAAATAGAGTTAGGGCTCGTTTGTATAATGAGTTTTGTGTATTTGAGCATAGAAAATTCTTTGAGAGAGAACGGGACCATTTGGTTCGCTTTTGACTTTGAATAACCTATATTTTGAAGAGTTGAATTTTTTAGGATAATCTTCTTCCTATGTCTTTACATAGATATAAATTTGTAGATAAAATAATTTATGTGTGAATAAATTTTTAATCTTGTTTTTCTTCTTTCAATTCTTGGCTTTTCTCTGTCTGTTCCTCTAACTTGTGAGTGATTAAGGGTGATAAATTGTAACGATCCGATCGGTCGTTTTGCGTATTAGGACCCCGTTCCCTTAAATAAAACTTTCCGTAATGGATTTTTGTGATTTATGATCTGTAGGGACGGGTGGTTCGGATTCAGAAGAGTTTAGAATGGTATGGGAACACTTAGTTCATTAAGTTTGGCCTTTAAGGCCAAGTTTGACTTCGGTCAACGCTTTGAGTAAACAACCTCGGAATCGAGTTTCGACTGTTCCGATAGCTTTGTATGATGATTTCGGACTTGGGCGTATGTTCGGAACGGGGTTTGGATGACCCGGGAGCGTTTCGGCGCCTAACAGCGAAATAAGAGTTTCCTTAAGTTCATATTGTGGTTTGGGATGTGTTTTTGTGTTATAGAGGTCCAAACAGAATTCCGAGACCGGGAATAGTTCGGCGCATTGTTAGCGAATTCAAGAACTTAAAGTTCTTAAGTTTGATTCTAGGGGTTTTGGGGTATGATTTTGAGTTGTAGCGTTGTTTTAAGTGTTCCGAAGGCTCGAGCAAGTCCGTATTATGATTTGGGACTTGTTAGTATATTTGGACAGGGGATCGGGTGGGCCCAGATGCCGCTCAGGCACCAAACGAGGCCAAAACCAGCAATATGCAGCTGCTGGTGCACCTGATTTGGTGTAACCGCACCTGCGGTTGCCCAGTCGCAGGTGCGAGACCGCTCCTGCGGTCCTTGCTTCGCAGGTGAGGCTGCCCAGTCGACGCAGGTGCAGACCAAGATCAGCAGGTGCGAGCCCAGGCCCCTTGCCCATTTTCCGCAGGTGCGAGACCCTTCTCGCAGGCGCGAGACCGCAGGTGCGGTCCTTGAGCCGCAGGTGCGGAATCCCTGTAGGCAGTGAGTTCTTTAAAACACGGGACAAAATCATTTTTACCCAATTTCCTCCCCCATTGACGACCTTGAGAGCTTGGAAAAGAACCAAACGACTTAGCTACTGAGAGGTAAGTAAATTCCACCCTAGTGTTGGTTTAATACATGAATTCCTAGGTAAATTAACACCATAATTAGTGAAATCAAGGGTTAGAGTAAAAACCTAGGGCTTTATGGAATTTAGAGAATTTTCCACTAACTAGCTATGAAATCATACAAAAATCATATATTAATGATCCCTAGGTTATGGGTAAGGGTTTCCTTCGAAAATTTTCGGAATCCGAGCATGTGGGGCCGAGGGTGTATTTTTGAGATATTTCAAAGTAAGCTAAAATGGTTAAGTAAGTAGGAGAATTTCATACTTTTGAGTATAAATTGATGTATTCATGTAACATTTGGCTAGTTTCGAGTCCTTGAGAGACGAGTTCGGAGTTTCGGGCGCATTCTTGACCCGAGAAGTAGGTTCTACACGAGGTGAGTCTCTTTTCTAACCTTGTAAGAGGGAATTGTCCCCATAGGTGAGTTAAATGATTATCTGTTGATGTTTGTGGGGACTATGTACGTATGCGGTGACGAGAGTCCGTGCGTAGTGACTATTATTGTTATGTCCGGGTAGTTAGGCTCACACCATGCCTTGTCAATTCCCTCAATCTGAATTATATGCTTTATGACTTCATCGTATGCACCTTTATTTCAAGAAAATCATGGAATTTGGTAGTTTAAGGAAATTGTTCATTTAAGAAGAATTCAAGGAAAGAGGTTGTGTGTGCATGTGACCGCTTCGCAATTTATATTCCGCGAGCGGAGTGTTGTTTTCCCCCTACTCTCATGGGAGCGGGCCGTACGCCACGGCAGGTTGATAGATGCATCTATGGTTCGAGCCGATAGACCCTTCGGCAGTGCACATATATGGTTATTATGATGGCTCAGGCCAGTTGTTCTTATCCCGTTATGCGTATGCTAAATTGTTAATGATTTCATGAATATTGACTAGATAGATATGTGGGGGGAAATGAAGTTAGTAATTGTTTTACTGTTTTTTCAGCACTTATTTGAATTTCAGCTATTTTCGTTAATTACTGCTTTATTACCCTCATATGCCTGTTGCCTTTATCACATCCTGTTTAATTATATTGTTGGACCCTAGTAAGTGTCAAGTCGACCTCTTCCCACTACTTCTTCGAGATTAGACTGGATACTCACTGGGTACATATTTAATTATGTACTCATGTTACACTTCTGTACTTAATTGTACAGGTTCTGAGGCAGGTGCATCTGGTTATCGGACCAGAGCTCGATCGTGAGAGTATATTCTGGACATGACTTCACGGTGAGCTGCTTCCCCTGGCGCTTCTCAGCAGCACTTTGGAGTTGTCTTTTTGTTTATTTATGTCTACTTGTTTCAGACAGTAGAACAATTTATTCTATCTTTTGTATATTCTACTAGTCCGTCTATAGACTTGTGACACTAGTTCCTGGCACACGTAGTAGACATTTTTTTTTTAACTGTATATGTTAATTCATTATCCTTTTGGTCACATTGATTCAAGTTGGTTA
Source organism: Nicotiana undulata (assembly GCA_005239495.1). NCBI lineage: Eukaryota > Viridiplantae > Streptophyta > Magnoliopsida > Solanales > Solanaceae > Nicotiana > Nicotiana undulata. The sequence continues at coordinate 30,060 of ML283321.1, read as the reverse complement.
ACTTAGCCGTTTTCACTTAACGATTTTAAACTTAAAAACTTGGTAAGTATTGGAACATTTTATCAAATAAGGTAATCTTGTTAGTAAAACAAGTGTTGGCTTGCCTGACCCTGGTGTTGGGCGTCATCACGACCTGAGCTAGGATTTTGGGTCGTGACAACATGGTATCAGAGCTTTAGGTTCACGTAGGTCTCACAAGTCACGGGCAAACCCATTAGAGTCTTGCGGATCGATACGGAGACGTCTGTACTTATCTTCGGGAGGCTATAGGGTGTTAGGAAACCTCTCTTTATTCATATTCTATCGTGCAGTCGATGGTATAATAAGTCTCACTCTTCTATTCTCTCACAGATGGTGAGGACGCGCACAACTGACATTCCAGACCCGGTAGATGCCGCTACCCCCGCCGTCCGAGGTCGTGGCAGAGGCCGGGGGAGGGCACTGACCCGAGGTAGGGGACGAGAGCGTCCTAGAGCTGTTCCATTAGCACCTCCAGCGGATCCGGCAGAGGATCCCATTACTAAGTAGCAGGGCGAGGTGCCCCCAGCAGATCGAGCTCCGATGGACTTCATGACTGCACCAGGCTTCCAGGAGGTCATGGGCCATATGATGCGGTTCATGGACATTATGAATCAGGCTGGTTTATTTCCATCGGATCCTGCTACATCTCAGGCGGGAGGGGGAGTCGAGACCCCTACTGCCCAAGCCGCAGGGCATGCAACAGCAGTATATCAGACCCCAGGTACACTGCCCGTGGGCGGGGCCCATCCTGTAGCGGCAGCACTGAGCCCAGACCAGCTGCGGACGGCGATCCGCAGAAGTTATTGGATAGATGGACTAGATTGCACCCTCCTGTCTTCGGAGGTGAGCGACGCGAGGATGCCCAGGATTTTATTGACAGGTGCAGGGACAGACTGCACAATATGAGGATATTAGAGTCCCATGGAGTGGACTTCACTACCTTCCAGCTAGAGGGCAGGGCTCGCAGATGGTGGCAATCATATATTCTTGGCAGACCGGCAGATTCTCCTCCTATCACCTGGGAGCAATTCACACAGTTGTTCCTGGACAGATATATTCCACCCTCTAAGAGGGAAGATCTGAGATATCTTTTTGAGCAGCTGGAGCAGGGTCCGATGTCAGTGAAAGATTACGAGGCTAGATTTTCTGAGTTGTCTCGTCATGCAATCATGATACTACCTACTGATGTTGAGAGAGTGCAGATATTTGTAGCTGGGTTGCATCCAGGTATTAGGGCCAACATGGCCCGAGAGGTGGAGATGGGGACTCCTTATCAGCTTGTGGTGGAGATTGTCCGCAGGATCGAGGGTTATCGGTCGAAGAGCAGAGAGCAGGGGCAGCAGGATAAGAGAGCCAGATTTTTCGGTGATTTAAAGGTTCCCAAGCTAGGGGCAGAGGTCATTTTGGTAGGGGTCAGCCCAGCAGGACCCCATATTCAGCACCCCCACCACCTCCCCGAGGTGTTCCAGCGAGGCCTTATTTCAGCGCCATGCCAGAGCGTTCCTACCGCCCTCCAGCTATTCAGAGTTCATCCGGCGGTTATTCTAGTCATCAGGGATCCTCCAGTCCCTATTTCAGTGTTATGCCAGAGAGTACACATCGCTCTCCAGCTATTCAGAGTTCCTCTTCGGGACAGCAGGCTATGATGCCGGGAGGTTGCTTTGAGTGTGGGGATCCGGGTCACATGAAGAGGTTTTGTCCCAGGCTTTGTGGGCAAAGCGGTGCAGTAGGGTTATCAGCCTATGGGTCCAGCACCAGCGGTCCGGCCACCTGGAGGTGGAGGACAGGTCGACAGGGGTCGTCCTAGAGGTGGAGGCCGGTCAAGGGGAGGTCAGTCAGCTCTTGTTCATTTTGGCGGAGCTCAGTCGTCCGGTGCTCCAGCTAGATTCTATGTTATTCCGGCCAGATCAGATGCAGTGGCCTCAGACGCCGTGATTACAGGTATTATTTCAGTGTGTGGTAGAGAGGCATCAGTGTTATTTGATCCAGGATCCACCTATTCATATGTTTCATCCTTATTTGCTCATTTCCTGGATGTTTCTCGTGAGTCCTTGGGTTCTCCTATTTATGTGTCCACTCTTGTGGGCGATTCTGTAGTGGTAGACCGGATTTGTCAGTCTTGTGTGGTTACCTTCTGTGGGTTCGAGACCAGAGCAGACCTCTTGTTGCTTGACATGGTTGACTTCGAGGTTATTCTAGGCATGGATGGGCTATGTCCCAATCATGTCGTGCTAGATTGTCATGCCAAGATAGTTACTTTAGCCATGCCTGAGTTTCCTAGGCTGGAGTGGAGAGGTTCCTCAGTTAGTGCAGCCAGTTGGGTTATTTCCTTCCTGAAGGCTCGACATATGGTCGAGAAAGGTTGTCTGTCGTATCTTGCTTATGTGCGGGACACCACTACCGAGTCTACGACTATTGATTCAGTGCCAGTAGTTTGAGAGTTTGCTGATGTATTTCCTTCAAACCTTCCGGACATGCCTCCCGATCGTGATATTGATTTCTGTATTGATGTAGCTCCAAGCACTCAGCCTATTTCCATTTCCCCGTACCGTATGGATCCGAAAGAGTTGAAGGATCAACTTGAGGAGCTGTTGGCTAAGGGGTTTATCAGATCGAGTGTATCGCCGTGGGGTTCTCCAATTCTATTTGTAAAGAAGAAGGATGGGTCTATGCGGATGTGTATGGACTACCGCCAGTTGAACAAGGTCACCATTAAAAACAAGTATCCATTGTCGCGTATCGATGATTTATTTGACCAGTTGCAAGGTGTTCGGGTGTTTTCTAAGATCGACTTGAGATCGGGGTACCACCAGCTGATGATATGGGACTCGGATGTCCCGAAGACTGCTTTTCGTACGAGATATGGAAATTATGAGTTCCTAGTGATGTCCTTTTGCTTGACTAATGCCCCAGCAGCATTTATGGACTTGATGAACATGGTGTTCAGGCCGTATATTGATTCTTTTGTCATTGTCATCATTGATGACATTCTGATTTAGTCATATAGCCTGGGAGAGCACGAGCAGCATTTGAGAGTTGTGCTCCAGACTTTGCGAGAACAGAAGCTATATGCTAAGTTCTCCAAGTGTGAGTTCTGGTTGGATTCCGTGGCATTCTTGGGACATGTGGTATCCGGAGAAGGTATCAAGGTTGATCCTAAGAAGATTGGGGCAGTTCAGAGTTGGCCGCGTCCTACTTCAGCTACAGAGATCAGGAGCTTCTTGGACCTAGCAGGTTATTATCGTTGATTTGTGGAGGGTTTTTCTTCCATTGCAGCCCCATTGACTAGATTGACTCAGAAGAATGCCTGGTTCCGATGGTACGACGAGTGTGAGGCGAACTTTCAGAAGCTCAAGACAGCATTGACCTCAGCACCAGTTCTAGTATTGCCTTCCGGCTCTAGGGTGTATACAGTATATTGTGACGCTTCACGCGTTGGCTTGGGGTGTGTGTTGATGCGGAAGGGAGAGTTATTGATTATGCTTCGCGCCAGCTGAAGGTTCATGAGAAGAATTACCCTGTGCACGATTTGGATTTGGCGGCGATTGTTCATGCTTTAAGATTTGGAGGCACTACTTGTATGGGGTGCCGCATCTTGAAGCACTTGTTCAAGTAGAGGGATCTTAATTTGAGGCAACGCAGGTGGCTTGAGTTGTTGAAGGATTATGACATTACCATTCTTTATCATCCGGGCAAGGCAAATGTGGTAGCAGATGCCTTGAGCAGGAAGCGGAGAGTATGGGTAGTTTGGCTTATATTGCAGCAGAGGAGAGACCCCTAGCCTTGGACATTCAGTCCTTGGCTAATCGCCTGGTGAGATTAGACCTTTCAGAGCCTCGTCGAGTTCTTGCACATGTGGTTGATCAGTCTTCGTTATTGGGGGAGATTAAGGCCCGGCAGTTTGATGACCCCTATTTGGCGGAGTTACGGGAGACAGTGGTTCAGGCTGGTGCCAAGAAGGTTACTATGGGTGAGGATGGTGTTCTGAGACTTCAGGGCCGTTTATGTGTTCCTAATGTTGGTGTCCTGAGGGATAGGATTCTAGAGGAGGCTCACAGTTCACGGTATTCTGTTCATCCTGGTGCTACGAAGATGTATCGTGATTTGAAGCAGCATTACTGGTGGAGGCGGATGAAGAAGGACATAGTGGAGTACGTGGCTAGATGTCTTAATTGCCAGCAGGTCAAGTATGAGCACCAGAGGCCAGGAGGCCTACTTCAGCATATGCCCATTCCTGAGTGGAAGTGGGAGCGCATCACGATGGACTTCGTGGTCGGGTTGCCTCAGACTTTGCGGAAGGTTGACGCGATTTGGGTCATTCTGGATAGGTTGACCAAATCGACGCATTTCATTCTAGTAGATACTACATATACTTCTGATAGGTTGGCCCAAATCTACATTCGAGAGATAGTCCGATTGCACGGTGTGCCGGTGTCCATTATGTCCGATCGAGGTCCTCAGTTCACCTCGCATTTCTGGAGAGCATTGCATAGTGAGTTGGGTACCTAGATAGATCTCAGCACAATATTTCACCCTCAGACTGATGGTCAGTCGTAGCGTACAGTTCAGATATTGGAGGACATGCACAGGGCATGTGTGATTGACTTCAGAGGTCAGTGGGACCAGTTCTTGCCTTTGGCCGAGTTTGCTTACAATAATAGTTATCAGTCCATCATTGAGATGGCTCCATTTGAGGCCTTATATGGCCGACGATGTCGTTATCCTATCGGGTGGTTTGAGCCTGGCGAGGCTAAGTTATATGGAACCGACCTGGTGAAGGATGCTTTAGAGAAGGTGAAGTTGATTCAGGAGAGTCTCCGCAATGCACAGTCTAGACAGAAGAGTTACGTGGATCAAAAGGCGCGTGATGTATCCTTTATGAAGGGAGATAAAGTCCTATTGAAGGTCTCGCCGATGAAGGGTATTATGAGGTTTGGGAAGAAGGGCAAGCTAAGCCCGAGATTTATAGGTCCTTTCGAGGTGTTGAGGCGAGTTGGAGAGGTTGCTTATGAGCTTGCCTTACCTCCCAGTCTATCAGGAGTTCATTTGGTCTTTCATGTATCCAGGCTCCGGATATACCACGCCGACTTCTCACACGTGGTTGATTTCAGCACCATTCAGTTGGACGAGAGATTGGGCTACGGGGAAGATCCAGTTGCTATTATTGACAGGCAGGATCGCCAGTTGAGATCCAAGAGAGTTTCTGCCGTAAAGGTCCAGTAGATGGGCAGTAGAGGAGGCGACTTGGGAGTCCGAGGAGGACATTCGGAGCAGATATCCACACTTATTCAGCACTCCAGGTATGATTCTAGACCCGTTCGAGGACGAACGTTTGTTTAAATGAAACTTTTTGTAGTGGCTTTTTGGGATTTATGACCCGTGGGGACGGGTGGTTCGGGATTCGGAAGAGTTTAGAATGGTATGGGAACACTTAGTTCATTAAGGTTGGCCTTTAAGGCCAAGTTTGACTTCGGTCAACGTTTTGAGTAAACGACCTCGAAATCGAGTTTCGACTGTTCCAATAGCTTCGTATGATAATTTTGGACTTGGGCGTGTGTTCGGAACGGGTTTTGGATGACCCGAGAGCGTTTCGGTGCCCAATAGCGAAATAAGAGTTTCCTTAAGTTCATATTGTGGTTTGGGATGTGTTTTTGTGTTATCGAGGTCCAAACGGAATTCTGAGACCGGGAATAGTTCCGTTATGTCGTTTATGACTTGCTTGCAAAATTTGGTGTCATTCCGAGTAGTATAGGTCGGTTCGGCGTATTGTTAGCGAATTCAAGAACTAAAGTTCTTAAGTTTGATTCTAGGAGTTTTGGGGTATGATTTTGAGTTGTAGCGTTGTTTTGAATGTTATGAAGGCTCGAACGAGTCCGTATTATGATTTGGGACTTGTTAGTATATTTGGACGGGGGCTCGGGTGGGCCCAGGTGCCGCTCGGGCACCAAATGAGGCCAAAACCAGCAATATGCAGCTGCTGGTGCACCTGATCTGGTGTAACCGCACCTGCGTTGCCCAGTCGCAAGTGCGAGAGCGCTCATGCAGTCCTTGCTTCGCAGGTGCGGCCCCAGGTGAGGCTGCCCAGTCGACGCATGTGCGGACCAAGATCCGCAGGTGCGAGCCCAGGCCCCTAGCCCATTTTACGCAGGTGCGAGACCCTTCTCGCAGGCACGAGACCGCAGGTGCGGTCCTTGAGCCGCATGTGCGGAATCCTTGTAGGCAGTGAGTTCTTTAAAACACGGGACATAATCGTTTTTACCCCATTTCCTCCTCCATTGACGACCTTGAGAGCTTGGAAAAGAGCCAAACGACTTAACTACTGAGAGGTAAGTAAATTCCACCCTAATGTTGGTTTAATACATGAATTTCTAGGTAAATTAACACCATAATTAGTGAAAATCAAGGGTTAGAGTAAAAACCTAGGTCTTTATGGAATTTAGAGAATTTCCCACTAGCTAGCTATGAAATCATACAAAAATCATATATTAATGATCCCTAGGTTATGGGTAAGTGTTTTCTTCGAAAATTTTTGGAACCCGAGCATGTGGGACCGAGGGTGTATTTTGGAGATATTTCAAAGTAGGCTAAAATGGTTAAGTAAGTAGGAAAATTTCATACTTTTGAGTATAAATTGATATATTCATGTAACATTTGGCTAGTTTCGAGTCCTTGGGAGACGAGTTCGGAGTTTCGGGCGCATTCTTGACCCCGGGAAGTAGGTTCTACACGAGTTGAGTCTTTTTTCTAACCTTGTAAGAGGAAATTGTTCCCATAGGTGAGTTAAATGATTATGTGTTGATGTTTGTCGAGACTACGTACGTACGCGGTGACGAAAGTCCGTGCGTAGTGACTATTATTGTTATGTCCGGGTAGTTAGGCTCACACCATGCCTTGTGAGTTCCCTAAATCTGAATTATATGCTTTATGACTTCATCGTATGCACCTTTATTTCAAGAAAATCATGGAATTTGGCAGTTTAAGGAAATTGTTCATTTAAGAAGAATTCAAGGAAAGCGGTTGTGTGTGCATGTGACCGCTTCGCAATTTATATTCCGCGAGCGAAGTGTTGTTTTTCCCCTATTCTTATGAGAGCGGGTCGTACTCCACGGCAGGTTGATAGATGCATCTATGGTTCGAGGCGATCGACCCTTCGGCAGTGCACATATATGGTTATTATGATGGCTCAGGCCGGTTGTCCTTATCCCGTTATGTGTATGTTAAATTGTTAATGATTTCATGAATATTGAATTGATAGATATGTGGGGGGAAACGAAGTTAGTAATTGTTTTACTGTTTTTTCAGCACTTATTTGAATTTCGGCTATTTTCGTTAATTATTGCTTTATTATCCTCATATGCCTGTTGCCTTTATCACATCCTGTTTAATTATATTGTTGGACCCTAGTAAGTGTCAAGTCGACCTCTCGTCACCACTTCTTCGAGATTAGACTGGATACTCACTTGGTACATATTTAATTATTTACTCATGCTATGCTTCTGTACTTAATTGTACATGTTCTGAGGCGGGTGCATCTGGTTATCGGACCGGAGCTCGATCCTGAGAGTATATTCTGGACCTGACTTCACGATGAGCTGCTTCCCCTGGCGCTTCTCAGCAGCACTTTGTAGTTGTCTTTTTGTTTATTTCCGTCTACTTGTTTCAGACAGTAGAACAATTTATTCTATCTTTTGTATATTCTACTAGTCCGCCTGTAAACTTGTGACACTAGTTCCTGGCACACGTAGTAGACATTATATTTTTTTTTTGAACTGTATATGTTAATTCATGATCCTTTTGGTCACATTGATTCAAGTTGGTTAACTTAACTATTTTCACTTAACGATTTTAAACTTAAAAACTTGGTAAGTATTGGAACATTTTGTCAAATAAGGTAATCTTGTTAGTAAAACAAGTGTTGATTTGCCTGACCCCGGTGTTGGGCGCCATCACGACCTGAGCTAGGATTTTGGGTCGTGACACAAATAGTATGTTTGGCCAAATTTTTTTTGGTGAAAAGTATTATTTTTTTTGTTTATTTTTTATTTTTTCAAAGTTAAGGTGTTCGACCAATTATTTAGAAGAAAAAAAAATACTTTAGAGTAGAAATAAAAGCGTGTTCGAAAAGCTAAAAAAAAGCTTCTCCCCGTTAAAAAAACACATTCGAGAAAATACACGTAGAAGCACTCTTTGAAAGGTTGGTCACATACTAATTATTGAACAAAAATATTTTTTAAATTAATTACCCAACTATTTTTTTTTTTAAAAAAACTTGGCCAAAACAAGCTATTAGGCCTCATTTGTTTGCACTTAATAGATGTCTGAATCTTAATCATTCATATCTCAGACATTAAGTGCGCTTGTTTATAAAGTCTGAATCTTAATTATTCAGATCTTAATCATTAAGTTTGTTTTTTTACGTCACAACGACTTGATGAGTATGAATAGGTCTGTATGATTAAGATCTATAACATAGACTTAATTTCATTAAGTTGTTATCATCCATATTCATTATTAATTTTCGTCACCACTTACCATTATCAACTACCACCATGTCGTCACAACCAACACCATACTCAACCACCATCATCGCCATCATTCTCAATCATAGCGACCCCCATAATCGACTACCACCACCCACCATCCGCACCACTCCCGTCATCATCATTCTCAACCACAAACATTCATCCACCTCAACTAGCACAACTAACCACCCACATCACCATCAACAATTATAATCGTCCCTACTCATCACTATAAACTACCACCACCCACCATCACCTTCCTTAATCACAACTATCACCACCACCCGCCATTATTAATTATCATCCTCACCACCACCATCCTTAATCATAATTTTATCCACTACTAATCACCACTAGCTACTACCCTGAACCACCACCATCAACCAAACCTACCACTAACCACCGTCTCTAGTCGGCATTCACAAGCACCACCGTTAGCCATCACCACTTACAACTACTATATTTTAAAAAGATTATATATTTTATTGATAGAATATTAGAATAATTAGTATTTCATTTGAATTTTATGTTTTTTTTTTTTTAAATATAAATTTTCTACATTCAGATACTAAAAATCAAACAGTCTTAACCATTTAGTATTCAGATCTTAATACACATCTTAATATTCATATGTTTATTCATATTTAGACGTCTTAATCATAATACACATCTTGATATCCAGATGTGTATTCAGATTCAGACGTATTAATCTTAAAAAAATAAATGAGGTCTAAGTATACTTCGGGTAAAAATAACGGGTGAAATTCAAAAATATCCAGATTTAAGTGGTAACTGAAAAATTAGTTTCAAAAGTAATCGAAATTTAACCACTTTTCATGTATAAATTTGAACGAAAACACTGTTCAAAAATCCGAAAAATATTCCAGCATAATATACTGGAGTTCAAATTTTTAATGTGAGTTTCCAGCATAATATACTGGAGTGTCAGTATATTATGCTGGAACTCCAGTATATTATGCTGGAGTTCCGGTATAAAATACTGAAACTCCATCATAATATACTTTAGTTCCAACATAATATATTGGTCCAGCATAATATGCTGAAAGTTCATACACAGGTGCTCAATCTACATTATATTATGCTGGAATTTTTCGTGTGTTAGAGTTTCAGCATAATCATATACATGTGCACCAATCTTCAGTATATTATGTTAAAACTTTTTGCGTTGCATCAAAATAATAACTATTTTTAATAATTTTATAAATTTCAATTACCAATTCAGAAATTGGCTAGTTCATGCTATTTTTAGAGAAATATATTACAAGGATAAGATCTTCTAGAAATGGGATTGCTTTTGCAAAAGATATTCGAGAATCGTGTGTATGCTTCGTAAGCTGATGAGACTTGTATGAGAAGTGAGTCACCAATGCGTCCTCTGACCAACCAATTGCATTAGACAAGAACAACTTAAACATGGCACACTTCCCAGTAGCTAAGGTTTCTCGTTCTTTTTTTTTTTTCTTATTCGGGTATTTGATTTAAATTCGTAAGCGTTCCTTGTTAGTACTTCTTTCGGTTCAAAATAAGTGATTTTTTATGTGTTTTAATATATATTAAGAAATTTATCTTTTAATATTAGTTAGCAATGAAATTAGTTATATTAATCTTTACTATCTCTTCACATAAATACTCCTAACATATTCTTCAATATTATTTACTCCAAAGATAATGTAGGAAAAAAATAATTAATTTATTCTTAAAATCTAAAAAGTTATTTATTTTAAACCAAAAAAAAAATTAAAAAATATTTATTTTGAACCGAAAGGAGTAGTATTTAACTATTCTTAGAATTCAGACTCAAAATTTATGGTTAAAAGTAGATGGATCCTATTTATCTACCACAACTCCATATGATAGGTTCTTTGTTTGTTAGTGCCAAGTTCTTTCATTAATGAGATTAATTTATGATCACTGATATCATAAAGAATTTTATAGCTGTGTATGGGTAAAATCAGGGGTAAAAATTTTCCCGGTTCTCTAACGAGAGAATGAAGAGGAAGCACGGCTCGACGTGATTATAATCGAGGCAGAAACCTGTCGTACCTAGATTCGAGAAAAATAAATGATATATTTGAAGATTTTTATCTTTTTTAGACTTGTACTAAGATTGAATTTTCCTGCTAGACAAAGGAGAAATTTTTCTTTACTGTGACACATTGTAACACACATTTCAAAGCAATAAAAGTTTACTTTTGTCTTCTAGCTATTGTTCAAGGCATTACTCATTTGTTTTTCTCTTCACTCGCGGCCGAGAGTGTACTGAGGGTCCAATTGAGGAAGAGTTCCACTGTTCAATCTAACATCATTCTTGGTCATTACATTGCGATTGGTTTGATCGTTTTTTTTGTCTTTAACTCATTTACCTATTATTCTTAATTATTCGCATAGAATTAAATCACGTATCCCTTAAACCGCATAATTTTTTTTATTATGAGGTAACCAATAGCCATAAATATATTATAGCAGATTTTTGGTTTATGTTATAAGGTTATATGTCTTACTATTATATCTAATAATATAATTTCTTACTGGATTCAAATACATAGACGTTTTCTGTTTGAAGTCTTCATTTTTTTTTTCTATACGAGGATTATGTCTTTATTCGAAAAAATTGACGTTAAAACTGTTACACTTATATAAAAAAAAGATGAAGAAAGAGGACAAGGAGAAGATGATGCATGCTGATCCTTTTCTTAGTCGGATCTTACAAGATGACATCGACAGCAATTGCAAAGACATCTATTATCTTTGACTCTAATTATTTATAAAAACAATTAGTTTTATTAAATTTATATTATTAAGTTCGTAATCATTAAAAAAGGGCAGCTTGATTCACAAGGTATCATGCGTTCAGACAAATTCAGTGAAAGGCCATACTCGTAAAAGATATGATGCAGTACCGACTTAAGGGTAAGGCTGCTAAAGCAGCTGCTTTGGGCCTCATAATTTTTGGCGCCCCAAAATTTTCTTAGGTTATATATTAATTTATTTTTAGAAAAATATGAAGTATTTTAAATGAAAAATTACAAATTTTCATAGTAAAAAGGTAAGATGAAATTGTTGATTATAAATTGATAAAAATTATCTTTTTGTGACTCACTCTCTTGACCATACATTGAGAAAGGATTCAATTATTAAGTATATCTCAAGAGAAATTAAATGGGTTAGATAAAATTACTAATAAGTTTGTATATGAAAAACTAAGAAATACAGATTTAAATGAAATTATATATGAGTTGATATATATATATATATATATAGCTTTAGGCCTCCGTGTTTATTGAGCCGTCCCTAATATGATGATGTAAATAGGTTACCCTAATGCAAGTATTAATTGATGGTGTTACGGTTCGAACTCGTAACCTATAGAACACATGAAAACAAATTTATGTATTCGATTATGTAGAAAATAATGAGTGCAGTCAATTTCATTTTATCAGCTATAATTTTAGATCACTCTTGAATCATAATTTTTATTTAGAAGTATTTCTTATCATCACATTCATAAAATACTTTCCTTTGCGCATTCATTTTTCGTGAAATAACATTTTCTTATTAATGTTTTATGAAAAATTTCAGTATTTATTTTAAATTTTTTTTTTTTTTTTTGGAGATTAGAATTAGAGTTGCTATGAAAGGATGAAGAAATGGAAAATAACATAGGTGCTCAAGTGGGCCTTGCAATAATGGGCCTTAATGTTTGCTTGTACAGCCTTTTCAGGGCCTTCAGGTATTCGGCCCATGACTCTTAAACATGGTAGTAATAGCGCGGGCTTCTAATTTTAGCCTTGTAATTGAAAAAGGGATTGTTACAAAAATAGCCGGCTAGATTTACTATTTACTATTTATTTATATATATATATATATATATATATATATATATATATATATATATTATACATGAATTTTATATTTATTATATATCCGCCGAATATTTTTAGTTTGAAAAATTAGGTGAGTGGCTATTTGAGTTAATTCTTAATTGAAGTCACTTCTATAAAAAGTTAAAACTCCACGATAATATCCTGAAGTTTTACCTGTAAAATTCCAAAATCCATATTTGTGGCTACTTTTTAATTATAGAGGATAAATTAAAAGTTATCATTATCATTATTATTATTATTATTATTAGTATTATTATTATTATTATTATTAATTTTCTATTATTATCTTATTCTTCAATTTTACTATTTATGTTATTTCTTTTACTTTAGTAATCTTTTTTATTTTTACTGTCAATACTTTTTTATCTTCAATATTTTTATTTTTTCTTACTCTTGTATTATTCAAACATATTTTAAAATACTTTCCTTGAGCCGAGGGTCAATTGGAAACATTATCTCTATCCCACACAAAATAAAGGTAAGATCTGCGTGCACCCCTCCCCTTTTAGATCATTCTTATGGGATCACACTAAATATATTATCATAGAGGCTAAAAAGTGATTATTTGCGAATATCTTGGATGGATTCGTTTTACATAGAGGGTGTGTTTGGTATAAAGGAAAATGTTTTTCAAGAAAATATTTTCTTGGAAAACAAGTAGTAACCTTATTCATTTTTTGGTGTTTGATATGCAAATCAAAGAAAATATTTTCTCAAGAGTATTCGTAAATAATTTTGATACAATAAACATGAGGCCATAAACTTTCGAACCAACAACCTTCCGAACCCACGAATTTCATAAACTTCTGAACCGCAAAACTTTCGGAAACCGCGAAATTTTAAACCCGTAAACTTTATAATTTCTAAACCCGTAAACTTCGAACACATAAACTTCCAAACTCATATCTTTAGAACTTGTAAAATTTTGAACCTGTAAACCGAAAGATGAAAAGTAAAACTGAAAATATATTTAAAAAAAATATTTTTTCCTCGGGG
>ML283320.1:8574-19770 GCA_005239495.1 Nicotiana undulata | reverse complement strand
CCTAAATTAGTTTCCCTTGTTACTACTCTTTCTTTAAAATAGTAAACTATCAATCCCCGTTTTTCTGGTTCACTAATGGAATAGAATTTCGATTTGAGTTAAGAACACACTGACAAAGTAATATTTTCACACCTATTCCCTGTGGTATTCGACCCCAACCTTGTTGGGTTATTATATTTGACTTCGACCGCTTTACACTATTTTAAAAGTGTAATTTGAACGTATCACTACTCTAAACCAAACCTAAAGAACTTGAAAACCTTCAATGCACCAACGTTCAATATTAAGAGTTGAGACACTACCGGGACATCTGAAACCCGATCCGAACATACGCCCAAGTCCAAAATCATCGTACGAACCTATTGGGAACGTAAAATCGCAGCTTCGATGTCGTTTACTCAAAACGTTGACTCAAGTAAAATATAACCATTATAAGCCACTATTAAGGAACTAAGTGTTTCGATTTCAACCCGAACCCTTCCTAACCTAAACCTACCATCCCTTCAGGTCATTAAACAATAATAGAACATACGGGGAATCTTAATAAGGGGAATGGGGATCTATAAAGTAAAATGGCTGGTCGGGTCGTGACATTCTCCACATCTTAAACAAATGTCGTCCTCGAACGAATCTAGGATCATACCTTGAGTTCTGAATATGTGTGGATATCTTCTGCGCATGTCCTTCTCATTATCCGCCTCCTCGACTGGTTGTCCCTCCACTGAACCTTTACTGTAAAAATCTTCTTGGACCTCAATTGGTAAATCTACCTGTCACCAATGGCAATTGGCTTCTCTTCATAACCCATGCTCCCATCTAGCTCAATCGTGTAGTAGTCTAACATATGCGACATGTCGTCGTGATACTTCCGGAGCATAGACACGTGGAATACCATATGAACTCCCGATAGACTGAGAGGTAAAACAAGCTCATAATAAACCTCCCCAATTCGCCTCAACACCTCAAATAGACCTATGAAACTTGGGCTCAACTTTCCCTTCTTCCCGAACTTCATGATTCCCTTCATCGGCTAGACTTTCAAGAGAACCTTCTCGCCTACCATAAATGATAAATCATGTGTCTTCTGATTTGCGTAACTCTTTTGTCCAGACTGTGTTGTGCGAAGTCGCTCCTAAATCAGCTTCACTTTCTCCAAGGCATCCTTCACTAAATCTGTACCATATAACCTAGCCTCGTCGGGCTTAAACCATCCGATGGACGAACATTATCGCCGACCACACAAACCCTCAAATGGAGCCATCTCTATGTTGGACTGATAAATGTGTTATGAGTAAACTCGGCCAAAGGCAAGAAATGATCCCATTGCCCTCCAAAGTCAATCACACAAGCTCTGAGCATATCCTCCAAGATCTGAACCGTCCGCTCCGACTGCCCGTCAGTTTGCGGATGAAAGGTTATGTTGAGCTCTACATGAGTCCTCAACTCACTCTGTACTACCCTCCAGAAATGCGAAGTAAATTGAGGGCCTCTATGTCACACCCCTTTTTCTCGGGAAATCGGGCTTTGAGAAGTGACAACTCTTTTAAACGAAGGGGTAGGGTGTTAAAAGAGAATAGTCTCCACCTAACGATTTTTTTAAGGTAAGTTAGGGCACCTATTTGCAAATAAATCTGTGTTAACTAGTCTACGCCACCAAAGATCGGGTAAGGGATCAAATTACCTCAAAGAGAAGGTGTTAGGCACTCTTCGAGGTCCACAATTATGGGTCCCACCCGAACTTAAGACTATGTGGATTATGTAATTAGGCTAGATGATCAGATAAACAAAGAGAATATAAAAGTCTAAGAATTATAACACAACAAATTGGTACAAATCTTAGTATGACTATAAGGATACAACTACTTTGGTCTAATAGCAAATATATAAAGAAGATGGGGGTCTTAAGGTTTTAGCCTAAAGGATCACCCTGTGCAACATAAATAATACTTTGCAACTGTTTCTGAACGCGTAAAACAACATCAATATTAAGGATTGCACCCCAAACAAAATTAAATCACCTCATGAACTTCATGTTCTTCCAACTTACTCCGAACGCGTCGAATCATACTTAAATTTACCCGGAACGACACTTAAGTTTTCGTGCAAGTCTTAAATTATTATATAGAGCTATTTCAAGGCTCGCAATACCAAATGGACCTTGATAACACCAAAACTACTCCAAACCAAACCTAAAGAACTTGAAAACCTTCAACGCGCCAACGTTCAATATTAAGAGCTGAGACACTCCCGGGATATTCGAAACTCGATTCAAACATACGCCCAAGTCCAAAATCATCGTACGAACCTATTGGGAAAGTAAAATCCCGGCTTCGATGTCGTTTACTCAAAACGATGACTCAAGTAAAACATAACCATTATAAGTCACTATTAAGGAACTAAATGTTTCGATTTTAACCCGAACCCTTCCTAACCTAAACCTACCATCCCTACAGGTCATTAAACAATAATAGAACATACGGGGAATCTTAATAAGGGGAATGGGGATCTATAAAGTAAAACGGCTGGTCGGGTCGTGACATTCTCCACATCTTAAACAAATGTCGTCCTCGAACAAATCTAGGATCATACCTTGAGTGGTGAATATGTGTGGTTATCTTCTGCGCATGTCCTCCTCGGTATCCGTCTCCTCGACTGGTTGTCTCTCCAGTGAACCTTTACTGTAAAAATCTTCTTGGACCTCAATTGGTAAATCTGCCTATCACCAATGGCAATTGGCTTCTCTTCATAACCCATGCTCCCATCTAGCTCAATCGTGTAGTAGTCTAACATATGCGACATGTCGTCGTGATACTTCCGGAGCATAGATACGTGGAATACCATATGAACTCCCGATAGATTGAGAGGTAAAACAAGCTCATAATAAACCTCCCCAATTCGCCTCAACACCTCAAATAGACCTATGAAACTTGGGCTCAACTTTCCCTTCTTCCCGAACTTCATGATTCCCTTCATCGGCGAGACTTTCAAGAGAACCTTCTCGTCTACCATAAATGATAAATCATGCGTCTTCTGATTTGCGTAACTCTTTTTTCCGGACTGTGTTGTGCGAAGTCGCTCCTAAATCAGCTTCACTTTCTCCAAGGCATCCTTCACTAAATCTGTACCATATAACCTAGCCTCGTCGGGCTTAAACCATCCGATGGACGAACATTATCGCTGACCACACCCTCAAATGGAGCTATCTCTATGTTGGACTGATAAATGTGTTATGAGCAAACTCGGTCAAAGGCAAGAAATGATCCCATTTCCCTCCAAAGTCAATCACACAAGCTCTGAGCATATCCTCCAAGATCTGAACCGTCCGCTCCGACTGCCCGTCAGTTTGCGGATGAAAGGTTATGTTGAGCTATACATGAGTCCTCAACTCACTCTGTACTACCCTCCAGAAATGCGAAGTAAATTGAGGGCCTCTATGTCACACCCATTTTTCTCGGGAAATCGGGCTTTGACAAGTGACAACTCTTTTAAACGAAGGGGTAGGGTGTTAAAAGAGAATAGTCTCCACCTAACGATTTTTTTAAGGTAAGTTAGGGAACCTATTTGCAAATAAATCTGTGTTAACTAGTCTACGCCACCAAAGATCGGGTAAGGGCTCAAATTACCTCAAAGAGAAGGTGTTAGGCACTCTTCGAGGTCCATAATTATGGGTCCCACCCGAACTTAAGACTATGTGGATTATGTAATTAGGCTAGATGATCAGATAAACAAAGAGAATATAAAAGTCTAAGAATTATAACACAACAAATTGGTACAAATCTTAGTATGACTATAAGGATACAACTACTTTGGTCTAATAGCAAATATATAAAGGAGATGGGGGTCCTAAGGTTTTAGCCTAAATGATCACCCTGTGCAACATAAATAATACTTTGCAACTCCTTCTGAAGAGGAGTTGCTCATATTATTCAGCTAGCACAAACTATCATCTCATGCTACCCGATTACTATGTTGAAGTTGTTTACCTAAAGCGTCCTAATTCAATTCTAAGTCATACCTTATGCGTGTGCTACCCGTCCCATGCCTATGATCCAAAAGGCTTTGGACCTACTATTTGGGTAGTTCTAGACCTCACATAGGTTGCTCAAAAATGATAAAGCGACATTCAAAATTGATAGGACTTCATGTAAAGACAATTAGGGCCCAAGTTAGCCACCACACATAACAACAAATGCATGTCGACAAATTTCATATTATGTTATAGGCAGTTTTAGGTTCAAGGTGTTGTTTTAAACCTATAGACGTGGTTTCTAAGTGACCGTACAGTTTAAGAAAGTCTCATGATAGTGCTGCTATTCAGATTATCGCGATTACAAATTACAAGTTATGAAAGCCTATAGGCATGAATTAAGTGATTTGCGCAATGGGGTAGTGAAAGCCATTGAAAACTCGGGATTACTCTCGTTTGATCCTATTGGAATGCTTTCTAAATGAGTAGCAGTATTTATAGCTAAGTTCTAATAATTGAAAGATTTATTGCTTATTCCTATAGGCATGTTATCTAAATGGGAAAAATAATAAGACAACGAAATCAGTCGATTAGTTAATAAATTAATTAAGAAAGTCTCATGGTAGTGTTGTTATTCAGATTATCGCGATTAAAAATTACAAGTTATTAAAACCTATAGGCATGAATTAAGTGATTTGCGCAAGTGGGTAGTGAAAGCCATTGAAAACTCGGGATTACTCTCGTTTGATCCTATTGGCATGCTTTCTAAACGAGTAGCAGTATTTATAGCTAAGTTCTAATAATTGGAAGATTTATTGCTTATTCCTATAGGCATGTTATCTAAATGGGAAAAATAATAAGACAACAGAAGCAGTCGATTAGTTAATAAATTAAAGCCCTATAGACATGGTATCTAAATGAGGATTAACAGAGCATATATTAATACGATCCTATAGGCATGTTATCTAGTAAGTACATTGCAGTTTCACAAATTGAGCGAATAGTTATTGATGCTTGATTCATATAGGCATGCTATCTAATAACGCATAGCAGTAGACATGGGAACAAGTAAAGTACTTAAACTCATGCTTCTGATAATAGGGGCATTAGACAAGTTGTGTAGGTGAGGTGTTTAAAGCCTTAGAGGCATGATCTCTATTAGTGCACAATACATAAAACCAAATAGCATATATGGCATGTTGAACATAATGACAAGTAGATCACATAGACCCTATAGGAACGTTTTCTACCCTTTTATGCAAGCATTAGAATATACATGTCTCCCCAATTTCACTAACACCCCAATTGTTTGTTTACAAATTATTACATTCCCAATTAATGAGCATAAATGTTTATTATACATGGTAAACTGCAGGCCCACGAGCAGGTCCAAAAATGACAATAACCTAGTATTTCCTGGGCCTTCAACAAGCTCCCTTTTCCACGAATAGCAGGCCCAGATGCGAACTCAGCTCTGGAGTATATCAGTTGCATAACCCAGGTCTATATTTGGACCCTTGTCAAATCCCAGATGGAGTCCCACTTATCCAAGCAATTGTGAGTTAATAACTTAACCAAACAAACACACCTAGCAATCACTTAAAGAATTCTGGGGTCTACTAACAGCGACTAAATGATAGAATTTATAGAGAAGTGCATTTGTAATTTAGAAGCAAACATAACCGGATTGATTAAACAAATACATGCAAACTAAGCAATCAATAAGGCTAAGCTTCATCATGGCAAGTTGCTATGGCAATACTGACATTACAGGTTCAATGACTTAGCAGGAGATAGCATATTGAGCAGAAAAAACACATTAAGAGAGAGTTAGGGGGATCAGGTTCTTTGAGGTTATAAGATAAACATATAAGGGTGAACATGCCAAACAAGTTCAGAATAGAGCACTAGCCTAAAGGATTTTAAAGCCTAGGAATCCAAGTCATGAATGGTCAGGCAGAGTCATATTCAGGGAATGACAATCAAAGATAAGCCTAATCATTTTGAGTATCCATCACAATACCAGAAAACTTATAGTAAACAAAAACATGCCGACTTGACATCAATAGGACAGACAAGCATCAAACCTTATATTAGTTGGCCACATATAGGAGAGAGTACTAGTTATGATATTTACTCTAAAGGTCTCAACTAACACTAAGGAACACAAGATTAAGCAAGTCAAAACACAATAGAGTTAAAAATAGCATGGGAACATGTCATAGCTTAAAAGTAGAACTCCAGAAAGATAACAGGTTGGGCACGAATGTCTCAACAGAGATTATAACACATTCTGGGTACGAGTTAGTCATCACAAGAGTTCAAAACAAAGCAGGGAAGAAAAATCATTCCATGCAGCGAATATAAGCATTCAGATACCAACACACTAGGCTAAAACGAGCTTAAGAGAGCCAAAAATTATTCAAGTTAAACACATGTAATAGACATGTCTCAAAATTGGGAATTTTTGGCAAGTTCAAATGCTAAAGAAGTTCAGAGTCACAAAACAATTTCAGTGCCAATAAGGCTACAAATAGAGATGGCCTAGAAACCTATTGAGTCACAAAAATTCAGAGGCATGAATATGCAGAATATTAACACAAACAAAAGAGAATGAAATCGCGAAGGCCAAGGAACTTACCAGTTATCAATTGATAAACAGACAAGCAAGAACAACAACCTCAACAGTACTCTAAACGTCAACAAAGAGTAGTAGAAGCCAAAGTCTTAGTGTGTTAGAGTTTCCAATGGTTTCAAATGAACCCCTGGCAGTGCTCACACTAAGAAAGGTCAATTAGTCGAATTCTGGTGGCCTTGTCTTTCGGCCGGCCAAGAGCCAAAGTTTAGAACAATATAGAGTGAAGGAGTAAGAGAGTAATAGTTCTTATGGCGATTAAAGTCTATCCAAAAACGGAATCGGGGAGGGATTTATATAGTAGTAAGGAAAAGCTGTCAATCAAACATAATAAAGGAAATAATAACATGCAAAATCTATTTGGAATCGGATTAGGAGAAATATTAGGTAAACCTAGTTCATGACGAAGAACAAAAATAGTAAAAAGCTCATGGAATAGGACCCATATGGCATGGTAGTGAGTGTATCAGGCCATAAGCATGAGAATAGTACAAAATCGGAGTTGAACGAACACCCAGTGATTCGGCTTCCATAAATAATCGAGTACCAAATATTGTAGCATTGAGGAAATAGTAAGAACCATCATGTGAGCAAAAAAAGGAAAGGAGATATGGAAGATTTTCCATGTAATATCGTATTAGGGACATGATTTGAATGAAGGCATTAGGGTTTGTAAAGAAGAAGAGAGTGTAGAGAGGACTTAGGGGCGGCTGTTGAGGGGGAAATGGGATTAGGTTTTGGGGTTAATTAAAAGAGGTAGATGGTTTATGGGCCACTGATCTCTAATATCAACGACCAAGATTAAAAGAAGAGTGGGGTGGGTCATGGAGACGGGTCCCGACCAGGTTGGTCACAAGGGTCATTTGGATTGGGATCTGTGAATTGGGCCAGGGGTTTGGGGTGTTTGGGCCATGAATATGGTCCGAAAATTAGCCTAACATGGGCTATATTTTAAAATACAAGGATTAGGGAAAAATAATTTAATAAAATAATTAGGTAGAATATGAAAAATGCTATTTATGAAACCTAATACTTTAAAACAACAATGGAAGATTATAAAAGGTAAAAACTTATTTTGACCTTGAATAAAATGACAAATACAATACATTATAAAATATAGGCTATTATTGCAAAATATTGTAAATAGCCTAAAAATACTAATATAATTATATGAAATGAAGTAAAAAATTACTTGAAACATATATGTAGATGCAAATAATAACTTTGGGTAATTAAATCATCACAGAATAATTAATAAATATTCGAATAATTTAAATGAAAGAAAATTTATCTCAAAGCTTTAAAAATTATGACAAATTATATAAAATACTTGCATAAATCTTGTAAATTAAGTAATGATGCAAAATGATATTTTGAAAGTATATATACTTATTTGAAAAAATATGATGGCGAAGTTGGGTATCAACACTCTATCTGATATGATGGAAACAGGCGCACCATGCAACCGAACAATCTCCTAAATGCAAATCTGGGCCAATCTCTCTGAAGAATACGTAGTTACAACCGGAATGAAGTATGCCGACTTGGTCAACCTGTCGACAATGATCCAAACCGCATCTAACTTCCTCAAAGTCCGTGGCAGCCGAAGTAATGCGCTCCCATTTCCACTCAGGTATAACCATCTACTTAAGTAGGCTACCTGGCCTCTGGTGCTCATACTTAATCTACTATCAATTTAGGCACCTTTCTACATACTAAACTATGTCCTTCTTCATCCGGTGCCACCAATAATGCTACCTCATGCTGCGATACCACTTGGATAATAGAATACCGAGAACTATGTGCCTCCTCTAGATTCTTCTCCCTCAATCCATCGACATTAGGAACACAAAGACGACCTTGAAGTCAATGAACACCATCATCACTGATAGTAATCTCCTTGGAACCCCCCTGTAGTACCATCTCCCTAACAACCAACAAGTGCGGATCGTCGAGCTGATGAATCTTGATCTATTCGAAAAATAAAGATTGAGCGTCGACGCGTGCAAGAACTCGACTGGGCTCTGAAATATCCAACCTCACAAGTCTTTTAGACAAGGACTTAATTTCCAAAGCTACTGGCCTCTCTTATACTGAAATGAATACCAAACTACCCACACTCTCAGCCTTTCTGCTCAAGTCATCCGCAACTACATTCGCATTGACCGGATGATAAAAGATGGTGATATCATAATCCTTTAGTAAGTCAAGACACATGTGCTGCCTCAAGTTGAGATCCCTCTTCTTGAACAAATGCTGCAAGTTGCGATGATCGATGTAGACCTCACAGGACACCCTATAAAGATAATGCCTCCAGATCTTGAGAGCATGAACAATTGTAGCTAACTCCAAATCGTATACGGGGTAATTCTTATTGTGGGGATTTAGCTGACGTGAAGCATATGCAATAACTCACCCCTCATGCATCAATACACAACCCAGGCCGATGCGTGAAGCGTGGAAATACAGAATATATCTTTGAACCGGAAGGCAACACTAACACCAGTGTTGTAGTCAATGCGGTCTTGAGCTTCTAAAAGCTCGCCTCGCAATCATCGGACCATCACAATGGAGCACCCTTCTAGGTCAATCTAGTCAAAGGTGCTACAATAGATGAGAAACCCTCTACAAACCGGCGATAATAGCCTGCTAACCTCAAGAAGCTCCTGATCTCGGTCGTTGTGGTGGGACGAGGCTAACTCTGAACCGCCTCGATCTTCCTGGGATCTACCTTAATACCCTCGCCTGATACCACATGCCTAATGAATGCCACAGAATCTAACCAGAACTCGCACTTTGAGAACTTAGCATATAGCTTCTGTTCCCACAAGGTCTAAAGCACCACTCTCAAATGTTGCTCGGGCTCCTCCCTGCTACGCGAGTAGATCAATATGTCATCAATGAAGACAATGACAAATGAGTCAATATATGGCCTAAACACCCGATTCATAAAATCCATAAACGAGTCAATATACGCCTAGGTGTTGGTCAAGATGAAGGACATCACTAGAAACACATAGTGGCCATATCTAGTCCAAAAAACTGTCTTCGAAACATCTGAATCACAAATCTTCAACAGATGATACCCCGATCTCAAGTTGATATTAGAAAACACTCTGGTACCCTGAAACTCGTCAAACAAAAATCAATGCACGGCAACGGGTACTTGTTCATAATAGTAACTTTGTTCAACTGGCACTAATCAATGCACATCTGCATAGTCCCATCTTTCTTCTTCACGAACAACACCGGTGCACCCCAAGGAAACACACTCGGTCTGACGAACCCCTTTGTTAGCAACTCCTCAAGCTGTAATTTCAACTACTTCAACTCTTTCGGAGCCATGCGGTACAGTGGAATAGAGATAGGTTGGGTACCTGGAGCAACATCAAAACAGAAATCAGAAGGAAACACATCGGAGAACTCTCGAATTACGAGCACTGAATCAATCACCAGATTTTCTACAACTGTATCCCGAACATAAGCTAGATTATCCAAACAACCCTTCTCGACCATGTGTCGAGCCTATAGAAAAGAGATAACCCGGCTAGATGCACTAACGGACGAACCCTTCCACTCCAATCTAGGCAACTCTGGCATCGCCAAGGTAATCGTTTTGGCATGGAAATCAACGACGACATGATTTGGAGACAACCAGTCCATGCCTAGGATGACCTCAAAGTCGGTGATATCGAGCAACAGAAGATCCACTCTAGTCTCATAACAATAGAAAGTCACGATACAAGACCGGTAGATCCGATCCACAAAAATAGAATCACCCACTGGCATGGACACATATAAAGGAGTACTCAAGGACTCGCAGGAACACCCAGAAAACGAGAAAACAGAGATGAAACATATGAATATGTAGACTCTGGATCAAATAATACCGAAACATCCATACCGCGGACAGAAATGATACTTGTGATCGCGGCATCTAAGTCTATTTTATCTGATCTAGCTGGAAAGGCAAAGAACGTAGCTGGACGCCACCTGACTGGGCTCCACATATAGGATAGACCCTACCCACCTGCCCTCCGCCTCTGGTGGCCGGACGGCTGGTGTGGCAGTTGGTGCTGTAATTATGGGTTAATGACCCTGCTACACTGCCTTACCCCGAAGCTTGGGGTAGAGTCTCCTCACATGACCAAGATCGCCGCACTCAAAACAACCTCTCTATGTGGAAAATGATTGACCCTGAGTCTAACTCTGGGGACTTGAACTCCCACTGGAGGAACCTTGAATGGCCGGTGGACGGTAGGAGAATTTTGGAATGGCGCTCTAGAGCACCCCGAGGAGGTACCGGTGTTGGATATGTGGGCCTGCTAGACTGACCCCTCACAAACTGACCTCTGCCCCTAGAAGAAGCACCACTGCACCCTCAAGAATATCGAAATCGTTTGTCCCTCGGTGTCGGCTCTCGTCCCCATTGACGAACACCCTCGATCCTCCGAGTTATCTCCATAACCAGCTTGTAAGAAGTCTCCATATCAATCTCTCCGGCCATACTGGTTTGGATACCATAGTGCAAACCCGAAACAAACCTCTCTCTCTGCATCGGTGGGGGGGGGGGGGGGATCATACCTGTATGGCG